>SNVD02003297.1:0-174806 GCA_013180625.2 Boswellia sacra
TGTTCTTGATGGAAGTCATGTGACTGTTCTATGTTCTTTGAGCTGTTGCATTTTTGTGGACTGTGATTTATTTGATTTTTCTTTTGTTTAAGAAAATAGACATATAAAGCTTTAAATAACCACTGATTTTATTGAATTTGGATTTAAAATGAAATTTTGACAGTAGAAGTCAAGATTTGGAAATTGCATTGTCATCCGAGAGGCTTAGACATTTTGCAAATCTATATCTTTTGAGACTAATTTTGAGATATGTCATTTTTTTTTTGAAAAGTAGACATGTCAAGCTTTAATTTAGCACTGGTTTCACTAAATTTGGATTTGAAATGGAATTTTAGTGAATTATTGAATATAAATGATAACATTTTGATAGCCATCCGGGATTTGCAATATGGTTTTGCAAAACTATATGCACTAGATGTTAATTCTGTAAAATTACATTTTTACCTTATAATAGACTTCATAAACTTTCATGTGCTAGTCGAATCACCTAAAAATCATTTTTCTACACTTTTTGGTGATTTTTCTAATTTTAGCTTGAAACACTGAAAATTTCACTGGTTTAGTGACAGATTTGGATTTTTCATAAAAACTGTATTGCCTTGGGTTGAATCTTTCATTTCCAATTGGTCTCACTTAAATTGGTTGAGTGTACAATTTATAGCAAATTTTCAAACTTAAAGATTAGTAGCTGAATTATGTAGGAGTATGGAATGAATAATATGATTAAAGCTTAGAATTAATTTCTGAGGGTATGGAATTTGGTATTAATAGCTTTTTAAGATATGCAGCTAGAAATTGTATTGAAAGGTTTATAAGTATATGTGTTGGACCTTAGATGAGCCATTTCGAATACGGATCTAAGGGGAATGCAGATATGAAATTCTTAGTGTTGGGCCTTAGATGGACCGTTTTGGATATAGATCAAATGGGAGCGTGAATATAAACTTGAGATGTTAGACCTTGGATGGGCCGTTTGGATGGGGTTTAGGGAAAATATTAGATGAAAAATTTTAATTGTTAAATGAATAAGTGATACCTTGATGTATGAATGAGAATGATTTTATTACTTATTGTAATAGGTTGTGTAACTGTGTACTAAGTAATTGTTTGAATGCTTGTGATTTAGTATAATGTTAGAATTTTTTCTATTGGGTTGTATGCTCACCTCCTCCCTCGACAGGTACATAAAATGATATTCATACTAGTGGTGTTCCAGAGCTTTCTTAGGGAGTTTGGATGTTTACATGCATGCGATGGTTTTGGGAAATCTTTTGACTTAGCCTAGATCGTGATAGGCAATTTTGTTATATAATTAGCAACCTATGTACTAAGTTTAGTCATCGGCGTATGTAAAAGTTTATCTTGAACAAATAGCTAGATGTTGCAATGGATTCATGTGATATGCGCAAATATGTGTAAATTAGAAAATGATATTGGAAAAAAAAGAAAAAGGGAGATACTAATGATGTCTTTTTATTATTTTCTTAATTAATCACCCTCAAAGTCTCTAAATAAGAGATTTTAAGGCGTGACGATATTTGCTCGCTAGTGTCAAAAAATTGAAGTCCATCACATAGGGGTGGGTGACAACTAGGTGAGAAAGTGAGATGCTAAGATGGGTGGCTGCTAGGCTAAGAAAAGGGGATTTTGAGAGTATAGAATATAGAAGGGTAATTTAGGTCTTTTCATATTTAAGATGTTCTGAGAGATAAAAAGTGAAAAAATTTCACTTTTTCTATTTAAACAATTTTTTCTGAAAATAAGTGATCTGCTGGCAAAACAAACAATCAAAATTGTTTCAACAAATTAAATCTAAATAAATTCGTATTTCAATGGGCAAAACAAACAAACCCTTAGTTTATAGTAAAATGATAATTTAACACCTTTTAGTTCCAATATCATTCTGCCTTTTTCATAGGATAAAACCTTATGTATAGAATTATAGATGAGAAATATACCAACAAGTAATAATGGTTTACAAAAATTTTAAATTATTCAAAAGTTATTGAGTTGTTTGATGAGATAAATATAGAAGCACTTATTTAAGTAAATTACAAAATTGTAGTTTTGTTATAAGAAAAAAATAAAGTATAATATTTAAAATTAAATAAGGGCCTCCTTAATATTTCAAAACTCTAAAAAATGGCTTCTCTGAAGGCCTCAATGTTGGGATTGAAGAGATATAATAACTTTTTTAATCTTCTATAACCTTTCTTACATTGCAACCAAACAATACGAAATAAGGTTAGAAGAGCTTTTAACATTAGAAATGCTCTTTTAACTAGGAGAAAAAGCCTTTACAAATGCGTTCTTAATCTTAAAAACAATCTCTCTCCATATGATGGTTATCCAGATTAATTCTTACCACACTAATCCTAGATCTAAAATGAAAATGAGTCTAATAGAAAACTTGAAAATATTTATTAAATCTGTTTTTCCTCACTCAAATATATTTCGAAAGTAAACAATAAATAAAAACAAATATTAACAATAAATATATAAAATAGTTTAATTGATCCAGAGTATGAAATCATCAAAATGACATAGCACCTCAATCGTAATTAATATTCCTTCTTCGGGCAAGCAAAGTCAAAATTATTCCTGAGTTATAATGGGACAACGGATTCAGTTGCCAAATGTTTTGGTAGTTTGATTAGTCAACATTAAAAATATAAATATGATCAGTTCACGTCTCGCATAGATTTCTTATAACAGCATGGAACCACATCGCTGGTTCTCGCATAGATTTTTAATATCATGGAGCCACTAGTCTTTTTCTAATGGGAACCACTACCACTAGAGCTTCAAATTAACGGCTTTGTCTCAAGTTCGTCTTCATCCTTGGCGCTTATGTTCTCGCACTTAAAAACCGAACAAACATACATAGGTCAATATCTATGACTATGCTTAGGCTTGGCAATAGGGCGAGGCGGGTCCAGGGCAGGGTAATATTTGAAAGACAAGATCCAAACTCGCCCAGCCCCGCCTAATTTAAATTTTATTAAATTATTTAATCTAAAATATAAATATATTGATAATCATTATTTAAAAACTATAAAATGCATTAAATTCAATCTACTTCATTAAAAAAAAGACATAACTCTATATATTTTAAAAATAACAATAAATATAATTTACGCTTGACCTAAAATAAAATAAATACGCACATGATACATATTCTAAAATGCTTCAAAGTCAAATCTAATTATCCAACAATCATTAAAACTCAAAAGAAATAAAGTTAATTTCTATTAGATAAAAAAAATATTCATTACTCATAAAGTTTATATAAGTTTTCATTTATATTGGTATTATACACGTTAAATTGTGATTGTAGTTCAACTCTAATAGAAATAAAATTAATTTATATTAGATAAAAAATTTATTACTCATAAAGTTTAGATAAGTTTTCATTTATAATGACATTATGTAAGCTAAATAGTGATTGTACAAATTAGTTACATCATTTAAAAAAAATAATGACCACTAATTACTGTTTGACTTTATTAGTAATAATGTTACATATTTTATTAGCAATAAGGTTCAAAGTGCATTATTGCTTTTAAACTGGTTAATTGATAATTTTTCAATTAATTTATAATATAATTAAATAATTTTATAATAGCATGTTGATTTAATTTCAATCTAATAACAAAAATATGATTGGCATATACCAATTAATTAGCTTTACATGTATATATAACACTAATAATTTAATTAATTAACTTAGATTATGATAAATCATTTGTTTAAGGTTATAAGATTATTCTTATCATATTTCTATTTATATATTTAGAAAATAATATATTGATTATATTAGAGGTATACATTTTGGAAATAATCTTCTTAATATTGTAATTAGTACTAGTAATCTATATCAAGATGGCATATATTATACAAATTTAATTTTTATAAAATAAAATATTTTATTTTGTCATTATAACATGATAAAATTAATGTTAATATACTAAAATATTCATAATTATTAATTAAATTGTAACTTTTGTTAAAGTTTTTGTATTATTTGTAAAAGTCTAAGAAATTCACACATATGAGAAGTTTAACAAATATAACCTTAAAAACTAAAAGCAGCCCTAAAATTTTAAAACTTAGTAAAGATATCCCTACATCTTCCGGGTGTGGGGCGGGGCGTGGCGGGGCAACGAGTCTAAGGAGTCAGACCCGACCCGACCCCGACCCGAATGGGGTAGCATACTTAAGGATCTAGACCTGTCCCTAAACTAAAAAAGAATAGGTCAAGACCTGCCCCTAAAGCACAGGTCATGGTGGGGCCTCGGCTCCAACGGGTTCTTTTGCCATCCCTAACTATGGTTTAACAAACCTAACTACCACATGTTAACTTGTCAACAAACATAACATATGCTTGTATTTTAAAATTTTCTTGTAAATTTTTGCTATTTAAGTATTATAATTCGATTGGAAACGGCTCAATGATTAAAAATCCTAAATACCTAGTGGGCTCTACATTCTTTTGGTCCAATTCCATCATTTAAACGTCTAAGATGACATTTTTACCGCTTTAGGAAATTTGTTGTTTCTTTAATAGTTCTTATTTGAACTTAGATTTTTATGCTATTTGTGGCATCAAATTTTTTTTTATCCTCAATTTTTACCTCTCGAATATTCTAAGCGTAACACCCAACCCATGTCAACAAAGCCCAGCCTAGCCAAATTTTTTTTTTTTAATTCATTTTGCTGTCATAAAACAAGAGGGGGGAGGAAACACAAATGGGGGAAAATAGAGGGGCAACAGAGTTTTCACTATTGATCGTCGATTGCCACCTTTGACCGGCGATTCTGACCAATTTTCGTTGAATCTCTAGCCCCATGATATGTCATTTTGAAGCTTGTATGTCCTCTTTCCAACCATATATATCTCGTCCTTGTGTTCTTCACCGTTTTTGCGAATCAAAGCTTGGAAGCTGACGGCTTCCTATGCACTTTCGGGCCAAAATCCGATGAGTTACCAGTCAATCTATACATCAAACTAAAGCTTGTTCCATGCTCTTTCTAATAATACCTCTTTTGTTGCATATTAATACGTGAAACTTGTAAAATGGAGAGAAATGAATTTTGGTCACTATTAATCTTTTTCTAGCGACGTTTCCAATGAAGGTTTTCGATCATCAAATAATTTGTAGAACATTCCTTAAGAGCTTGAATTCAGTGAGTGGATTATGTTTTGAGATTTTTATATTATATTAAAGTGTATTAAATTCATGGTTTTTCATATGATTTAAGTTATTAGTTTAATTAAGTAAGTTATATTAATTGTTGTTAAAATAAATGATTAGTGATTATGCTATTTTGAAAATAAGTGCGTGTAAAGTATTAAATTTTAGATAAAAGAGATCTTTATGGGTGGTTTTAATAAACTAGTGTTTGAATATATAGTAAATGATGTTTAGTTATGTTTAAATATAAAAGGAAAAGGAATTTAAAGTGACATTTGTAGAATGAATGTATAGAATATGTTAATGGGAAGTAGAAATTTTGTTAACGGTTGAAAAATAGACATTTATAATTATATGAATTTGTATAGTAAATTGAAGTATTTAGTTATTTTCTTTGAATAAATACACACGTACATACATACATACATACATACATACATAAATATATATATATATATATATATATATATATATATATATATATATAAAAGAAAAATTGTGTTTTTAATTTACAAAATGATGGTTGGTTTTATAATCAAAATAATAGCAAATTGTTTTGAAGAAAAGCTTTGAAAATTAGAATTTAATTCTGCAGTGGTGGCAATGAAAAATTTTGAAACTATCCAGCAGCAGGGGTTGAACTACAAATGCTGAAAATTGTTCAGGAAGTTACGGGAACCTAAATGCGAAATTTTGGAATTTTAGGATATCCAAAGAATTTTCTTTTAAATCATGATTTTTAAGATTTTGGAAGTCTTTGAAATTTTGAATTGAAATTTTTGAAAATTAAATAAGCATTTAAGTATAAATATGTGAAAAGATGTTATAAAGAAAAAAAAAAGTGTTGTATGGGAAGTGTGAGATTTTGGGATAAACATAAAAGTTATTGTTTATAGTAAGTTGCAAGAGTATTTTATTTTATGGGTTATAATGATTTACAAATGCGATTTAAAAATATGTTGGAAAATTCTAAAGATATTTAGGAGATTTATTTTCTAGATCAACTAAGAAGAATATGTAGTGATGTTATTTAGTATTTTATGAATATGGTTACAAGAATATTTTAGTAAAGTTAGAAGTATTCAAGTTAGTTCCTATAAAATTCTTGAATATAAATTTAGCATCATTTATTATATTGCTTTCAGTAAATCGAATATTTCAGAGTTAGTTTTTAAAAAAGTTCTAGACATTACTTTCAGTTTCAAAATTTGTTCTAAACAAAGATATAGCACCTTAAATGAGAAATTCAGATTTTATATGTGAAGTGTTTTCTAGATTATCATAGATGTGTATTTTATCATTTATTGAAAGTGCAAAAGCAGAATATTTACGATTATTTTTTTATATATAGTAATTTGATTCAAGAATTTCTTAAAATCTTTGGAAATGCTCTATTAGGTGTTTATCATGGATTTCAAAGAATTCAAATATTTTTAGCTTTAGCTTGCATCAATCTCCAAAGTTTGATAAAATTGCATAAAAAGCAAAAGTTTAGCATATGAAGCAGTTTTTGAAAGTAATCAGCTTTTGTAAAGATAAGAAAGTTCACTTATATTATACTAAGCTAGTACCCAAACAGTCATTTAGAACACTTAGACAGTGATATAGATAGAGGCCTTTGGGGCTATACACATAGAGGCTTTAGGCCTTACGATCTGGGTGCTTTAATCCTTTGAGGGCAGCTCTGCGCATGCGTATGACTAGTATAGTAGGCCTATGCAATGTTAAATCTTGACAGGTACAGATAGCTCTACCTGTGTGATGTTAGATCTCACCAGGAATGAGAAATAGACAGCTCTGCCTACGTGATATAGATCTCACCAGGTATGAGGAGATTCAGATAGCTCTGCCTGTGCGAATTTAGATCTCACCACGTAGGATGAGACAGCTTCAGGGGTACTTATTTAGTATAATCCAAAAGTGTTTTAAGTATGTTCATATGAGTTAGTTTGAGAAAGATGCATTCTTTTTATTATTTTCTTTTAAAAGTATAGAATCAAGCTACCATATCTGAGAAGTTTTAATTACAAGTTATTTACTTTAATATTCTATGAGAAAATTGATTATACTTTCAACTATTATGATAGATTTTCTTAAGTATAAATAAGAAATGGGATTTTCTAGTCAATAATACAGTATATGATTTTATTATGAGGAAATCGTATTTATTATAACTGTTTTAGGACACAGAGTCAATAAGTGTTAGAGTATATGAATTTTAGATGTTCGGTAAACAATCTTCTTGATAAGTTAGAAATGAAAATATGTGGTTTTTAGAACAAAAGGAATGTGATTTAAAAGTTTTACGCTGTTTGATTTTTGGCATTTATTTACTTGTTTATTTTATAAAAAAGTTAATGTACAGTGATATGTAGTATGGTGAGTATGGGATTAAATAAGTGTTTTCATTAAAGGTAAATGTGTGATTGTTTTATATAATTTAAGAACAATATGATATTTTGGTAAGGGAATTAAGGATTTCTATGAAGTATTTTCTTTACAATGAATTAAGAAATTACATAGCTATTTTATAAGAATGAAGTTTTAAAAGAAAGAGTTGTTTATATGTTTTTTAATAAAAGAAAAAGAATGCTAATTCTTTCGAAAGTGATTAAATCTTGAAATAATTTGAAAGAAAGTTTTATTTAAGAAATGAGTTATTTGAAAGAAATTTTATTTTTATAAAATTATATCCACTTACTGAGCCTTCAGCTCACTCTTTTCCTATCTTTTTTTGAACCAGGTGCTAGAGGTTTGGTGCTAAGTAGTCTCTAATGTCAAGGAAGGCCACACGATGTATAGCAAATTTTTATGCATTAAAAGCATTTCATTTTTATTTATCTTGTATAAATTTTTAAGTATTAAGAATTTTTTTTTTTTGGAAAAGTTACTTAGTAATATAGATCCAAAAAAATTATAATGTACAAAAATCCGAGGGGCATACCCCAAGAATTACAACTAGGACGTAAAGTCCAAGATCAAAAAATAACAGCTACAAGCGGCAAAAAACAAAGCAAATATCACAAATGGCCTTAACAACATGAAATAAAGGCTATAGGCGGCCTGAACAAAGCAAGATTTCCAATAACCATAAATGGCCTAACAATTAAAGGAAAACAAAAAAATGATCACAATGGTGCAAACATAAAGAAATAGAAAAAAAATCAAGTATGATTAAGTAAAGCCTTAATCCTACTTGTTCTTCTCCTTCTTACCTTTCTTTACTGGAGTACTCGGGGTGTTCAAATGAGTATGATCAATCCCATCAGGTTGATCCTCATCACTTAGCCTATTCAAAGGCTCAAAACGAGAGGGAGAAAACATAGGAGGTTGCCCTGTATTTATCCGTCCTGACAAAACAGATGCCTCATGATTTGTAGAACACTGGATGGAACCCAATAGCCTACCTTGGTTAGTCGCCAATGGAGAAAAAGAGTCAGAATCTGATACTGACTCTGTACTCAAAACTGTAGCAGCCTTAAAGGGCACATCATGTGTTACAAAATTTGTTGGAAGAGTAATAGCTTTCAAATTCTCAGCGACCTTGGCCACTTCTTTACCCTTATGCAAAGGGGCGCTAACAGAGGTATTTGCCTCATTCTTGTTACCCTTATTCAAAGGGGTGCTAAGAGAGGTATTTTCCTCTTTCTTATCCTTACCTGAAGTCTTTGCTGGATTCGAACATCGATGACCAAAGAAGCAACATTCAAGGCAATGCTTTGGAAGCCACTCATACTCAACTCGGATTTGGATGGGCTCGGAAGAGAGCTTACATTTGATCTCGAAGTTCTTAACTGGAGGATAATTTGCATTCAGCCAAACACATACCCTCGCATACTCCAATCTGGAAAGATCAGAAGTCATCTTGTTGCAAGAGATAGGTTCTCCAACCATGCTTGAAATCATGGCAAGGCCTTTTGTTGTCCACAAAGAAAACGGCAGGTCATACAAACAGACCCAAACTGGGTGCATTTCAGTACCGGAAAGTTCAAGATTCAAATGGGTTGGCATGGTTCTAAATAAATATATTTACCTCCAAACAACCAAGGACCGCGATCAATGATTGCATGAACCTCATCCTCAGTTCAAAAACGGAAGACGAGATATCCATTAACTGTGGAGCGCACGTCCTGTAGACCGCTAGCTTTCCAAGCACGCATGGCCATAGAGCGTGCAGCATGAAAGGGCATCGAAAATCTCGGAAAGAAGCCAAAGAGACATCTACGCCATTCAGCCACATTCTCATCAACGATCTCATCCGGGATCTCAAGGACTGTACCCGGTTGCTTGGGGGTAACTGGATTCAATTTGCAACGGGTGCTCGAATCAGTGATCTTAATTTTATCAGCCCAAGAACTGGCAGTTGACTTGGGTGGATCCATCACCAGAATCACAAATCAACACAATGAAAACCTCATAAAAAGAGATGGAAAACGAAAGCAAACCAGGCACCAAAGGCGGGCTTGCGAAGTCGTCGTCGCCTCTTTATATCGATAATCCGAGAGGAGTCAGGGTGGGGGCCAAGAAGCAAAGTTGCAGTGTTTAACCTGAGGAACAATCTAATCAGGTTCGTGAACAGTAATTGTTGGATGAACAGTGACCACGACAGTAGTTTCCGGTTGGCGGCGACGGTGAATAGTAACTTTTGAAATTTTGAGGCTTCGGACGGTGGTGTTGCCGACTGAAACAGGCGACAGTGAAGAAAGGAAAGGTGTAGATCTCAGCCCGATCTATCAGATTATAAAGGCGGTGAGATGCCACTGGCCGGATTCCGGCGAACGGTTGTGATAAATAGTAATTTTTGAAACTTTGGGGCCGTGGATGGAGGTGTTGCAGGCTGAAGAGGGCGGCGATGCAGAAGGAAAAGTTGTAGAACGGGCCAAGATCAACACGATGGCGGTGGAGGTGACGGTTCACTCGCTTGTCAGCGATAGATGAATAGTAAATCCGATCACGGTTTTGGGCGATTTTGAAAGCCTTCCGGCCAGATTCTGAAGAGGGTCAGTAAGGAAAGTTTCCTCAGGCTATCCCGATCTACAACCTATGTAAATTTGAGGGGCTGATTCGCCAAACGATAGAAATGAATAGTAATTCCGGTGACCTAGATACTAGACTTACAACTTATATATAATCGAAACTCTACAATCTGATTTTACCCTTTAACACATTATATTAAGAATGTTGAGTATGAGTTGTATTTATCTTTTAGCATGTTGTGGTTGATGAGGACAAGAGTCCTAAAAGAAGTTGAGATAAGAATTTTTTTTTTTAGAATTGTTAAAATATGTGTTTTGGCAGGGGTTTAGTCCAAAATATAGGGAAAACTCTGCCGGTTTTTCATTAAAATTTGTTAGAACATTTTTAGGTATTTTAAATAAAAGACCTAAACCAGAAATAATTTTTTTATGAATGTTTTTTTCAGCATAGCGGAAGTGTAGTGAGATAGTTAATTGAAAAATTGTTCTCTTAGTGAACAGTTCTAGGCACGATTTGCCCGTGTAGCTAGGGTCGGGTCGTGTCATTGTTATGCACGGCAGAAGCGATAACCAACAGAACAATCCAAAATGCACAACCACAACTATATGCTAGATAATTGAATATAATAGCAACTAAAGAGGCAACCAATCAACCATAATACAGAAATAAAAAACACACCAGGATTGAACGAGGTTCGGTATTAGTACCTACGTCCTCGGGTGCCGCTGAAGAAACTTTCCACTATCTTCAAAGAGAATTACAAACTTTTGGGCCACAACACAAATACCACAACTATTGGGCCAAACTGTAATTACCTGAACAGTTGGGCCAAACTGTAATTGCCCAAACAATTGGGCAATACTACAAATACCCAAAACAAAGGGGGAAAAACAAATATTACAAACTTTAAGGTCCTTAATGAAAGGCCCTTAAACTATGAGGTCTTATATGTGAGACCTTACAAATAGAGGGGGTGGAAGAGAATTTCCAATGGGACAACTAAGTGAGAAGACTTGACTTTAATTTATAAGCCCAAGTCTCTCCAACACAAAGACTCCCACTCCATGTGGGATCTTTACACATACAAGTAATTGGCTAAAGAGCCAATACTCCAACAATTCTCCACCTTGGCGATTTAGCCAATCCACCGCAATACTCTTCTTTTTCCCACATTCTCTATCACAGCGGCAACGCCTCCAAAATGTGCCCAATGGCGCAATCAAACTCGTACAATGTTGATCAAGTCCAAACAATGACTGAACTTGATCGCTGTCACAATCTTAGTCAACATATCTGCGGGATTCTTGGCAATCTCAATCTTCTGAAGTAAGATTCTTCCTTCATCAATGATCTCCCGCACAAAATGATACCGAACATCAATATGCTTCGTATGAACATGGAACATTGGATTCTTTGCTAAGTGGATGGCACTCTAACTGTCAGAATAAAGAGTGATCTTTTTCTGCCCAATTCCCAATTCATCTAGCAATCCCTGTAACCAAATAGCTTCCTTCACAGCCTCTGTCATTGCCATATACTCTGCCTCTGTAGTAGACAAAGCCACTGTAGACTGTAAAGTAGACTTCTAACTCACTGGTGCTCTTGCAAGAGTAAACACATAACCGGTTGTCGACCGACGTTTATTCAAATCACCAGCATAATCTGAATCAACATAACCAATAGCATACTGACCACATGTATCATCCCTCTAAAAGACTAAGCCAAAATCTACGGTTCTCAACAAATACCGTAGAATCCATTTCACTACTTGCCAATGTCTTTTACTAGGATCATGCATGTACCTACTCACAACTCCAACTGCATGTGAAATATCGGGTCTCGTACACACCATATCATACATCAGGCTACCAACTGCATTAGCATACGGAACTCGAGATATATACTCTCGTTCCTCATCTGTACTAGGAGATAAAGATGCACTGAGCTTCATATGAGGAGCAAGTGGGGTACTTACAGGTTTTGACTGCTCTGTAATGCCAAACCGCTGTAATACCTTCTTTAGATATTGCTTCTGAGTCAAACAAATCTTGCTTCTCCCTCTATCTCTGCTAATCTCCATACCTAGAATCTTTTTAGCTTCACCCAAATCTTTCATCTCAAACTCTTGATTCAACTGAGTCTTCAACTTTGCAATTTCTTCGACATTCGTCGAAGCTATCAACATATCATCAACATACAAGAGTAGATAAATGAAAAAACCATCATGTAGCCTTTGAAAACACACACAATTATCAAATTTGCTTCTTGTGTACCTCTGACCTATCATAAACCGATCAAATCGCTTATACCACTGTCTGGGAGATTGCTTCAAACCATAAAGCGATCTTTTCAGTTTGCAAACCAAATTTTCCTTACCAGCAACTTTGAATCCCTCTGGCTGAGTCATATAGATTTCCTCTTCCAAGTCACCATGTAAAAATGCAGTTTTTACATCCAATTGAACTAGTTCCATATTCATCTGAGCTACCAAGGCCAACAAAATTCTAATGGAAGAATGTTTCACAACTGGAGAAAATACCTTATTATAGTCAATTCCTTCCCTCTGAGCGTAGCCTTTAGCTACCAACCTTGCCTTGTAGCGGACGTCATTCTTGTCAGGAAATCCATCTTTCTTTGCATATACCCATTTGCACCCAATTGCCTTTTTACCCTTCGGTAGTTGACCTAGCTCCCAAGTTTCATTCTTCTGAAGAGACTGCATCTCTTCCCTCATAGCTGTCTTTCACTCATCAACTTCAGAACATCTGACTGCCTCTCTATAAGTGGAAGGAACATCAGCATCTACAATTGGAAGTACATAGGCCACCATATCAGCAAATCGAGCAGGTCTGTGAATCTCACGTCTTGGCCTATTAACTGCAATAGATTCTTGTTGCTGTTGAGGTTCCTGAGTAGAACCCTCTCCATCATCTCCCAAATCCTCCTCTGTCACAGGAGTACCATCATCTATCTCAACAGATCTAATTGGGTTCAATGTAGTCGTTTCAAACTCCACCTGCTATTAAGTATGCTCCACCTGCTGTGGAGTACCATTCACCTTTGTTTGGTTTTCTGATTTCTTAAACATTGAAGACTCATCAAATGTCACATCTCTGTTGGATACAATCTTCCTCGAACTAGGACACCATAGACGATATCCTTTTACTCCTAAAGCAAATCCCAAGAAAATCGCTTTCTTGGCTCTAGGATCCAGCTTAGATTCTTTCACATGATAATATACAGGAGAACCAAAAACATGTAAAGAATCATAATCAGAAACAGGTTGTCCAGACCATACCTCTAATGGAGTTCTATCACCAATAGCAGCTGAAGGTAGATTATTAATGAGATGACACGCATAAGTCACAGCCTCAGCCCAAAATTCTTTGCCCAACCTAGCATTGGACAACATACACCAAACTTTCTCCAGCAATGTCCGGTTCATGCGTTCTGCCACCCCATTCTGCTGCGGTGTACCTCTAACAGTAAAATGACGTACAATGCCCTCATCACGACACAATTTCAAAAAGTGATCACTGCAATACTCACCACCGTTATCTGTTCTGAGATGCTTGATCTTCTTGCCAGTTTATGTCTCAATCATCTTTTTCCATTTAAGGAAAACACCAAGTACATCATCGTTTGATTTCAAACAGTACACCCAAGTTCTTCTGGAAAAGTCATCAACAAAAGTAACAAAGTAATGCCTACCTCCCATAGATACGGTTTTAGTAGGTCCTCACACATCTGAGTGAACATAATCAAGAATACCCTTGGTATTATGAATAGCGGTGCCAAATTTCACTCTCTTCTACTTTCCTAGAACACAGTGCTCACAAAAATCCAGCTTGCAGGTCTTTGCACCTTTCAATAATCCTCGCTTCACCAAACTGAATAAGGCTTTCTCACCTGCATGTCCCAAACGCATATGCCATAGTCTCGTGATCTCTGAATCTGTATCATTATCAGAAACCATAGCAGCTGATCCAATAACCATACTACCATTATAGTAATACAAGTTGTTCCTCCTAGTGCCTTTCAATACCACAAGAGCGCCTGAAGTGACCCTCAAAATACCATATCGAATAGATATACCACAGCCTTTAGATTCCAAGGCTCCCAAAGAGATGAGATTCTTCTTCAACTTCGGTACATACCGAACATCTGTCAGAACTCTAGTCAGTCCATCATGATTCCTCAATCGAATCGAACCTATCCCAGTAGTATGGCAAATATCATCATTGCCCATATACACAACTCCACAATCAAGCTCCTCAAATTGAAAGAACCAATCCCGATGTGGACACATATGATAAGTACAACCCGAATCCATAATCCACTCATCAAAACCAGAAGTGGATAGGTGACCAGCTAGACATATATTTGACTCACTATCATCCTCACACTCAACAATACATGCATCAGAAACAGCCTTGCCCTTATCTTTCTCTTTCAACTTAGGACAATCTTTCTTCCAATGCCCTTTCTCACGACAAAAGGCACACTCATCTTTTTCTAATCTACCCCTCGACCAAGATTTTCTCCTTTTTCCTGGTTTCCTACTTTGACTACGCCCTCTCACTATCAATGCATCTACTGACTCATCCCTATGTTCCCTTTGATCTTTCTTACGAATTTTATAATTCAACAAAGCAGAACAGACTTCTTCAAAAGACAATTTATCTTTCCCATGGATAAGAGTAATGCACAAATGATCTAATTCATCCGGAAGTGAGCCAATCAATAGCATAGCCTTAATTTCATCTTTGAAGGTTTCATCTAAGTTTAACAAATCAGCATATAACTTATTAAGCTCATCAATATGAGAACTGATGCTCGTACCTGGTTTCAACTGGAGACGAAACAATCTCTTCAATAGATACAGCAGATTCTCATTGCTTTTCTTCATATATTTGTTCTCCAGCGCCTTCCACAGTTTGCTTGCAGATGTCTCCTTAGTGAATGGATACTTTTGTTCTCTACACAAGCAAGAGCGAATCAACTCACAAGCTTTTATATTCAGCCTGTCCCAATCTCTGGCACTAATATCTTCAGGTTTTGTTTCTTCTAGAACAATATCCAAATCTTGCTGATACAACCCATCCAACATCTCGCTCTGCCATAAGCCGAAATTATTTCGGCCATCAAATTTTTTAACATCTATTTTTGTATTTGTCACAGTCACTGTCTTCTCAGATACAGTTGACGATGATGCCATAACTACCTCTCTCAAATAAGCTCTATACACAAATCACCAATAACCAAGCTCCAAAACAAACTATTATATTCAATAACTAGCAATCCAAAATCAATAGCCCAGAACAGTAGCAAGTGCTTTAATGAAATAGCCACTAACTACCCAAAACCTTCGGCTCTGATACCAATTGTTATGCACGGCGGAAGCGATAACCAACAGAACAACCCAAAATGCACAACCACAACTATATGCTAGATAATTGAATATAATAGCAACTAAAGAGGCAACCAATCAACCATAATGCAGAAATAGAAAGCACACCAGGATTTAACGAGGTTCGGTATTAGTACCTACGTCCTCGGGCGCCGCTGAAGAAACTTTTCACTATCTTCAAAGAGAATTACAAACTTTTAGGCCACAACACAAATACCATAACTATTGGGCCAAACTGTAATTACCTGAACAGTTGGGCCAAACTATAATTACCCAAACAATTGGACAATACTACAAATACCCAAAACAAAGAGGGAAAAACAAATATTACAAACTTTAAGGTCCTTAATGAAAGGCCCTTAAACTATGAGGTCTTATATGTGAGACCTTACAAATAGAGGGGGTGGAAGAGAATTTTCAATGGGACAACTAAGTGAGAAGACTTGACTTTAATTTATAAGCCCAAGTCTTTCCAACACAAAGACTCCCACTCAATATGGGATCTTTACACATACAAGTAATTGGCTAAAGAGCCAATACTCCAACAGTCATGTCACTAAGAACCGAACAATTCCAAGAAAATGGAAAGTTTCATATTTCGGTGATTTGCTTTCTTAGTTCATTAGGGATTAGGTTTTTAGTATGAGTAGTACTACTCTTATAAACTATTTATACAAACTCATTTATACAAATTTGGGATATTATTAAATAATTATCACATCAACTATCTTAATTAATACAATTAGAATTTGAAATTTACTCTTTCAATCAAATCATGATATATCAATTTGTATAATAAAATTTGTATTGATAGTTTATAAGAATAATATTACTCTTTAATACTCAAGCATTGTATCTTCGTTATAACAACTTTGACAATTATTGAATGAAATTCTCTTTATTTTCCATATTTCTTTATGATTTTAGGTAGAATTATATAGCTATGAAATTTAATTAGTCAATTGTCTTGCGAGATTCAGCAGATTACTAGTTTAGGTTCTTATCATTTGATTTGTAAGTTTTGGTCACTTTCGCATATGCTTATTTACATTAGTTAGTACCAAAGTATGTTATGCTTCTTTACATTTGTTGGCATTAAAGTATGGCTGCACGAAAAAGTGATTGTCTCGAAGACAGCAATAATGGTACCGCTAGAATGGAAGAAGTTTTAATACGCGTGAGGAAAACGCTAATAACTAGATTCCTTATATATGGGCATGAAGAAAATTAAGAATGTGTTTGGGATTGTTGTACTGTAAAAAATTATTGTAGAAAAGTGTAATAGAAAAAAAGCTACTATTAGTTGTGTTGTTTAAAAAAGTTTAGAGTATTTGATAAATCAACTTTTTAAAATTATTGTGCTATCCAAAAGCCATGAATATGTGCTTGGTAAACTTGATTTTCAAAAGTTAATTTTTGATAAAATTAAAAACGTATATATTTTTTAAAAGAAATGTTATTGAAACTAAAATTTATATAAGAAATAATAAATTATTATAAAAATAAATAATAAATTTATTATTTAAAAAATCATTATTTATTATTTTTAATAATAAGAAAATAAAAAAGTAAAAAAAATTATACAGACATTGGAGCACTGTAGTTGCCAACAGTCGTCCTTCTACCGTTGGTGAGTGGCATGGCACAGCCACCTCCATGACCATCGTCAGAGGCCGCTCTTCTCCAATGCGTCAACATCTTCATCATCTGAGATCGAAATAAACATAATCGAATGGTTAAAGTTTCAGGTATCAAAACTTTAACTATCCGATCTCGTTTATTCCTGGAACTTCAAAATTGAGAGGAAACCAAGTTTTCCTCTTAAAGTTGAGATGAAACCAATAATCAAAATTTTAGGAAATAGGATGGTTGGTAATCCACTTTTCTTTTACTTTTAATCAACCAAACAAAGGAAATGGTTGGGTTCCCTTAGGAAACCATTTCCTCTTCCCCCACTTTTAATGCAACCGAATGCGATCTTTTAATTTTAACTCTGAAGCATGGAGGACTCGTTAGGAGATTTCCAATGCTTGAGTTTGTTCAATTTCTAAGGTCCCAGGAAAATATTTCTCTTCTTGTTGAACCTTTATCCAAATTCAGAAAAAGAGACCTATGTGCAAAAAAATGTGATGTAGCATGGTCTATTTTTACTTAAGGTTATTATTGTCTTTTAATTTGATTAATTAGGGCGTCATTTATTTGGGAAATTGCTAGTTTAGGGATTTTGACTCAAATAGAGATTTTAACTTATCCTAATTTGACTCAAATATCCACTATGTCTAGGTTAGTATAAATATAAGCTTTGATTATTATTTTGTCAGACATTGATTATATTAATATATTGAGTAATTAATCAATCATATTGGAGTATTTGTTGGTCAATTGTTTGAGTTTGTTTTCTTATTCAGGTTCCTCGTCAAATTGTTTTACATTTGAAGACAACATCATTGTGCAATAAATTAGAGCAAAACCTGCCAATTAATAAAGTTGTCAAAAAGTTTTTCTAGAATTTAATTAGCTGAAAACAATGATTATTTACATGATCAACAATTGAAAATTAAAAAATCATACTAAAGAACCAGAGACCTTGTTTGTTTTATAACTCATCAGCTAAACAATACAAAAATTGTTTAAACTTATAGATGTAGGTTTAACTTGAGTATTTAATTTTCTCGTAGAATTCAATCCATAGCAACAATATTTGTTAACTATTAGAATTACTTTAATACTAGTATTGATGGAACCCTTTTCATCTAACTTTGTCTTCCATGATCTATAATAAGGGGCTGCTTATGAACTCTTGCAAGTGTCAACCACTGTACCGATTTTGATATGTTAGCTTTTATCATGCTTTCCATATATGAAGTCCTTTTCCTCTTTCAATCTTTGTCATAAACATGCAATTATCACAATGAACAAATTAGATAAAGATCAAAGAAAATAGGAAGTCACATAAAATTATTTTGAAGAAAATAGGATAATTATGAATAAGATCCTAATCAAATAAGCTATTGGCAATCGAGATAAAAACTTGCTATAATATAAACTTATCAAGATAGATCAATTTTATTCCAGTCTATCTTTTCCTAAAATAAAAATTCCTTATGAAACAAATGATTATGATAAGATATCAATATAAATGTTTATCATATGATGACAAAATAAATTTGATCACATGTATTGCATGTGCATGAGAATACCATATAAGACACCAACAATTACAAATGACAACTAACCTCAGTAAGTTCTAACTTTTAAGAAACTTCTCTTCAATAGGCAACTCCTTTAATTCTACTCATTTTTTTTTTTTTTGTTAAACCTCAATTGGTATAGGCCGAGGGAAAAAAAAAACTCATTTTTAATCACATCAGGATTCAATAAGAGCTAGACAAATTGTTGTGAATTTGGACTTTCTAGAAATAATTTACTGTCATGGGCTAACAGTTGAAATGGATTATTGTTGTTTTAAGCCAACACAACTATTTTAAGTGGCATAGGAATTGTTTAGCGTATCCCATTTTGCTTATTAAATGACGATATCATGTTAATTACATATGGTTGGCGGAAAGAGTGATCATCTATTTAGCCCCCACTAAGTAACTCTTTAGTCACCATTTTTAATTTTCTTAATTACTATATCCTATTATTTGTCTAATTTCTAGTAATAACATGCGTAAAAATTATTCTTCTACTATTATTTAATCTATTTAAATTAAAAAAACTATTTTTTTGAATTGAGTCAAAAAATTATCATTGACTCTCATACTTCCAATAAAAAAACAGCAAAAACATAATCATTCATTGCCATGCAATTAGAGAGGGGAAGCAACTATATCAATGAAAATCATATTTAATTTTTTTAAATTACCTTGTAATTGTTTCTTTATTCCATAAATGATTTAAACTGTTTACAATAATGAATTAAAGGAAATATAAGCGATGATATTTCATAGGACTGGAGAGAATGTTGCATAAATGGTAAAAAGAATGTTTCAAAAAGGTAAAAATAATTTGCAATGTTTAAGGAAAGGAAAGATACCCAAATTTATTAACTTAGAGCAAGTTACACCCATTTAATTTAGGAATGGGGCCTAAGTTGATCAATTGGGCTTGAGTAGAACTACTCCTTAAGAAAATGCTATTTTCACATAACAAAATGATCATGCATGTCACCTAGGGGTGGCAATTTGGGTTATGACACGCAAATACGACATGAATATGATACATAATTAATAAATAGATCGAATTCGTGTTGAGGGTGTTCAACATGCCAATCCGTTTAATGATATGAATAGTTAAATATATCTTATCAATCCTTAACATGTAAACTCATTTAATTATATAGATTTTTATCTACTTACAACATATATATTATAAAACTAAACATTTTATATTATAAAGTATATTAATTTACATAATAGTAAATTATGATGATTTTAATAATTTTAATTGATATAAATATATAAAATATGATATATTATGCATAATTAGGTTAAATAATTAAGTAAACTATGTGAATTAAGTATGACACGATTACGACACGTGGATGACACGTTTAATAACCATGTCGAATATGTGTTTCATGTCTCCACACGAATAATTAAATGGGTTGACATGCGTGACACGAATTGCCATCTCTATTGTCACCTAAATATAAAGGAAACATGGTCATTTCTCAACAGCACTCGAAATTGGGGTCATTTTTTAAATTTTCTTTAAATTTTTAAACATTAAATGTTATTAAAAATTAAAATGACAAATACTTTGCCATTTTTTTAATAAAACAACTAAATCTTTTTTTTTTTAAAATTAGGATCCTCTTCTGATCTTAGCTTTACCTTAACCTTAGCAGATCTTGTGCCACACAAATTTTATTAATTTTCACTAGTTGTGACCTATTATATTCTCTCTCTTCTCTCATTTATTGTGTATTAACCACCAATCATGTGTTTTTATTTTGCTAAGGTGAAGATCAGATCAGAAGAGAATCTTGATCCATTATTTTTACAAACACACAGTGCGCTAGATTACAATTACAAACAACAGCAAATATAAACTAAGAGGGTCCTGGGAAATTTAAGAGCAAACCAGTAAAGTATTTATTGAGTTTGGTACTTATTAAACTAATATTGTTTTGCTAGTAATGTCACAGGCCAAGTTATGGTGACACGCAACATGAACAGCCCAATCTTCTATTTTGAAGCAATGATCTCAGTCTTCAGTCTGCACACATTGCTGAGACAGTGTTTGTGACATCCAAAATTTGGTAATGGCCATGACATGAGGTTATTGTAATGTGTGGTTATTATTGTATATGTCCATGTGAACTAGTGTGTAATAAATTAAATCGCTAGAAGGTTTAAATTGAAACACTCAGGAAGTCATGGGCTGAAGTGAAATTGATCTTGCATCCTTATCTATATAAGCAAGTAGACTCTAGAATTTTCATTCATTTTCTATCCTCTCTACAAGAAGAGCTCCAGCACACCATCTCCATCTTTTTCTCTCCATTTTGCCAAGAATCTAAGAAGAGCAAGAAGTGAAAGGTAATTCTCCCCTTCATCTTCAATTTCTACCTATAATATGTTAGGAATTAAGTTGGGATTCTTGCAATTCAAGATGTCTCATGTCATATGTGTACTAAATTTTATTAGAAAAGATGGTTTTGAGTGAATTATGGAAAAATTAGGAAGAGTGGATACGATTAGGAAGTAAGAGAGGAGAATTTGATTCAAATTTTGTAGGGTTCTTACATTGAACAGTAGGGAGAATGAAAATTCCTAAAAAATCACAGAGTTGTCCTCTGGTTTTGAAACTTTTACAGGTCAAAATAGACATACATAGGGGTATGTAGAAATTGGAATCACTCAAAAATTCGTAGTTCATGATTTTTGGTGAATTTTTGAACTGCTATCCCAAATTTCACACTTCCCCTGTTCTAAAATAGAGCATGGGAAACAAAAATTAGTTGAAGAGCTAAACCCTTGTAAAAATGCCTGGTTTTTGGTATTCTAAATCTTTGATATGTTTTCTTTGAGACTGTAAATTTTTATGATCGTTGAAGCCTTGTATGAAGTATGGTGAATTTTCAAATTTAGACTGATTCAACTAAAAATTCTGATTTTCAGAATAGAGCAAATGAAAACGGTTGCTTTTGAATGATTCAAAACCTCTTAAAAGATGTGATTTTTGGTATGGTGGTTCTTGTATGTGTTTTGTATGAGACTGTAAATTTTTTATAATGATTTGATTTAAATTGAAAATTTATAAATTTTTAAAGAAGTACTGCTCAGTGAAGGATGCCGTAGCAGGAATGGTTACATGCTAGGTTAAGTGAGATTTGAGTGGGCTAGCAACCTTGTTTGCTCTATAAGCTTTAGGGAGACGTATTATAAGTGTACTTATATTGTTTATCAAATTGTGCAAGTTTTGGATAGGCAATTTGTCTTATAGACGTCATGTAATGGAGTATGTATTGGAATAAATTAAAAAAGGGATTATGTTGTTAATGTGTTATGTGAATCTTAAAACATTTTAGTTATGTTTCTAGGTTGAACTCAAGATTAGGCTACGAAAATCCGATAAGGTAAGTAAGCTGAACCTTCCGAGGACACAATAAACATATTGCTATGTTTTATGGTTTGTTTTTATAATGTGATCATTTTGTGGAATATATAATGAATGGAATTGTGAATCTTTGGTTAAAGTGAGATGAGTTGTGATAGTGAAAAGCTCTAAGGTTGAATGTGATGTGTTATGATAATTGAAAAAGTTAACTTAGAGCTTTACTTTTGTGATTGAAATCTGAATTGTGATATGTGAATGGCATGCCATACCTTAGGACTTTGGTTGTCCGTTATGTGACTGTGTACATTTTAAGGGCACCTCTTGCAGTTGTGTGTGTGAGCGACCTCTTAAGATCATAATGACTGCAAAGTGTTACACACAGCACAAAGTGTTATAGGTGAGAAATATGTGTGAAAGGAGAATGTGCTCATTCTATTATGAGAGTCACCTCAAGAGGTTGTGTGTGTGAGCGACCTCTTGGGGGTCAAAATGATCGCAAAGTGTCACATACAACACAAAGTGTCACAAGCCATCTCTTGAGGTTTCGAAATTAAATTTGTGAGAATACAAAGTGACACAGATTGGGCCACCTCTTGAAGTCCAAATCAGGCAATGTGCTAGCTTTAAATATGTGATATGTATGTATGTAAAAATGAATGACCTAAAAGAGGCGTATATGACATGAGACATATACGTGTATGGGTGCGTATGTGTAATTGCATGTGAATAAGGATGTGAAATAAGAAAAAGGCACACATGAAGAATGTGAATGACTTAAGTAAGTCATGTTTGAAATGTGACATGTATATGTATGTGGATGAGTGTGTGTATGTGGTTAAGTATATGTATGAGTATATGTGATGAGCTTTGATATGGAAAAGCTCCTATGAGATTTGGGATGTACTCATATGTAGATGAAGTGTAGTGACCTAATAAGTCATGATTGAAATGTAAAATTAAGTAGGTGGGCATGTAAGCAGATATAAAGAGACACTATGGAAGTGAACTTATAATTGGCACAGGAGCGCCATATATTTGGCGTCGGATCGCAACTTGTACTGACTCAGGACAGTTTGAGTAGAAAGTTGGCACAGGCACGCCATTCTTTTGGCGCAGGAGCGCCATTTTTTAAGAAATGAAATAGTTAGAAACCCGAAACTTGGTGCTTCTGCGCCGATTCATTTGCACAGTAGCGCAAGCCTTCTACATTGAGCAATGATAGATGACTTTTGTAACAAGTTATTTATTACTTATATGACAAATAACGAACAGTAATTGTACAATAACTTGAAGAATGATGTCATATGATACTGTAGTGAAATTAAATAGCTTACTTACTGAGTTACACTCATTAAATTTATTATGTGCCTTAGGTGATCACTAGTTATAAGGATTGATGGAGGATTTTTTGACAAGATTCTTAGAGTTCTCTTGACAACCACGGGTTGCTGTAGCATTTGTCATTTTGGGATTGTTCTAGGATAGATTATATTTTGAATATTGTACATCTCATGATACACCGTGGTTGTGACTTGGAACTTTGCTTCATAGAAATGAAAATTGATTTTTTGCCAAACTTTGATTGAGTATTATTAGAGGTGTGACAGTGTTTGTGGTGTTAGGTTCCTGCGCAAGGGATTTGTGTAATAGTCCTTCTCAAGCGCAAGTATCGTTTGGAACGCCAGTATAAATATATGAAAAGAACTGCCTGTTGTTTGATGAATACATTTTTCAAGTCATAGAGCACAATAACAAAAGCTTCAACATTTGTAACCGCTTGAATAGTTTTTGTTGAGGTAGGGAAATCGGATGAGTATGGGTTGGTGTGAACCCATTGGACAAGCTCTTCTCCATAGAAGGCCACATTTTTCAAATGGTCATTTTTGTGACTGCTACGATTGGTGCTTTGAGAGTCTGTTGTTCTACCCATGGAAGGGTAGGTCCATATATAGCACACCTTCCACCACAAAAACCATCTCATCAACTGGGTCTTTTTCTTGGATAACTCGGGTGCCCTTGGCATAGAAAACTGGTTTTAGACGGTGACACAGGTCCTCCAATGATGCATCACCCCACTTTTTAAACTCTTCGACCTTGATATACAAACAAGAATGAGAATGAGAATACATCGAATCAAATTTCATGAATTTTAGCTTGTAATCTCCATTCTAATTTCACCTGTTCTTTATGCAGTCTTCGTCTTATAAAATATAACTTACATTGGATTCCATAGTTGTCAAAAATTTTTGAAATCTATCACTAAGTTCTTCCATATTAAGTTGTCAAAGAATTGATAATTAAAGGAATAGAAGATTCAAAAACAGCTAAATCAATTCTACGAAGTAAAAGGAGCTCACTTTTTTTAGCAGTTTTAAGCTTGGTTCGTGAGTCAATTTCCCTCTAAGGTTGTCCGGAAGAGTATTGGTCACATTTTCTATATTGACATCTTTGGCTCCTGGCCATTTATCCTTCTCGTATATCTTTATCTCCGATTGGAGACCCTTAGAAATTCCGTTGCTGGTCATCCACTTTCCTGTCTCTTGTAACTTAGGTTTCAATTTTACTGACTTTTGACGTTCGGTCTGCAGATAAACCCATTTCAAAGATGAGTGGTTGGTTATAACTTAAGTTCTCTATATCCCATTTCAGCATATAAAAGTAAATTTATTAATAAATAAGAAATAGAAGAAAAATATAAATGTACACCGACCTGAACCTATCCAATCAAAAAGAAAAACATAAACCCTCCATAGAGGTTAATGAAAATTACAAAGATGTTTTGCCAGATGTTGTCACCTGCTTCGAGGCCCTGAGCAAAACTACTGCAAAAGATCGATTTCCAATAAATGTATATTAATATATCAGAAGTGTAAGGTAGTGAGACTTTATTTACGACACAGTATTACAAAACAGCTCGATATGTGTAATAAAGGACCTATATAATATAATATAAGAAAAGTATAAGTGCACTAACCTGAGACATTGCCGGGCCCATGGAGAAAAATATAAAATTTTCCTCGGTGAACTTTTCGTCCCCGGCATTTCAAACTTATGGATATCACCCTGTATGTCAAAGTCATAGGTAGATGTACTTGCGTAGCAATAATCACTGATATCTTCTTTTACTGAAGCTTTGCAGTTAAAAACATCATAATTAGTACTGTTTCCAGTACTATTTTTGTAGGTTTCCCGTCAGCATCGAGTCTTTTTGTGTATAGTTAGAAGATGTTGCACCCATAGGATTCACATTTGGATAATTCTCATTGGAAGTTTCACATTGATTAGTTAAAGGAAGGTCATGGGGCTTATATATGGGAGGAGTTCCTCCACCTAATAGACTAGTCTTTTGGACTGGATACTTGCTCCATATATGGTGGCCTATTTGTTGAAAGCTATTGTTGCGCAAAGCGGAAGCGGTCCATAATAAGTGGTATCAGAGCCAACCTAATACAGCAATGTGGACTCATTTGGTCCATAATAAGTGGTATCAGAGCCAACCCAATACAACAATGTGGACTCATTTGGTTCAGACAAGGATGGTGACTCTGCCTACCGGGCCTTGTCTTTGTGGAGGATTATTATTGGTTTAGACAGGGATGGTGCCGCCATCCACCAGGGCCTTGTCTGAGGAGGATTGTTGTACCTACGGGGTCCCCATTTGGATAATGCTCATTGGGAGTCCCACATTGATTGGTTAAGGGAAGGTCATGGGGCTTATATATGGGAGGAGTTCCTCCACCTAATAGACTAGTCTTTTGAATCGGATACTTGCTCCATATATGATGGCCCATTTGTTGAAAGTTATTGTTGCGCAAAGCGGAAGCGGTCCATAACAGAAGATACCACAAGGCTGCAGAGAACTAGAAGACCAGCAAGCCGTCAACAATCACAGCCTAACCATATGCATAACTAAAATAGTTAAATTTTTCTGGTGTGGTTTAACTTACTTGACTGCCATATATGTAAACAAAAAGGAACAACCGTGCAAATTTGGTTTGGCACTGTGATAGAGTAGGCTTCTGTCTTCTTAACATTATTTATATCACTACAAATAGTCTTTGGAGATGAGGCCCCAGCAGATAATTAAGTGCAACAAATATCATTTCCTTCCTTCCATTGAACGTAAAAGAAAGAACCAGCAACACCTGATAAACTTGGAGTACACAAGAGGCATGAAATAAAATTAATGCTCGATATGGACGAAATTAATGTTTAACACGAACAAAATATTTACTTGTACGAGCATTTGGAACCTTATATTGACGCCATATAAGAGGAAAAACAAATTGGAAAATAGTTAAACAGAAATAAATGTATGCCTTACCTAGTGAAACCAGAACGATGCTGAGAATTTGGTGCAATATTAAAAAATCTACGAATTCCTCGTCTGTGATTGCGTTACCCAAAAGAATCTTGGAAAAATACATCACCATCTGTCTTTTTATAAGTCTGGACATCTTGAGCCTGCTAAAATCGAACTTTTTAAAAAAGATTATCACATTGACCGTTTCCAAGAAAGAACGGGAACCAAGAGCTATATATCCCCAATCCATGTCTAAGTCTAAGCGAATGCACTTATCCTTTTTGATCACAGCACACTATACGAAAAAATAATCTAATAGGACTCCAGCTGCATATAATGTCGAAACAAGCCAAAGAGGATCAGGTATTTTTAGTTTACTACGAATATTAACTTTCTCCAAAAGTTGAATATATGAATTGCGAAAACAAGAAGTTCTGTCTTGTCTTGTATCTGCCTCTAGGTCCTGATTCTGAGACCTGTGCAGTCAGTATAGATTGGAAACACACAACCTTCCAATTTTAATGAAAGTTTTAATAAAGTTGTTTCCATAATTAAAACACAAAATTAAACGGTTACTTACATGATCAACACAACTGAAAGGAAAAATCCTAGTAGAGGAACCAGTTGAAAACCTTTCAAAAAAATTATGAGTTTTCTATGATCAAGTTCATTAGACAGGTCGCTATATATATATATATATATATATATATATACACATACATATGCCTGTAAAGATGAGGTATATAAACATAAAATCAATGATCGTCTGTTTGGAGTATTTTAATAGTTAAGATTGGGGGGTTCTATTTCATCTAATTAACTTCTTTTTCTTTTTATTATCTATATATCATGATAAATGGACTCTTACCAACTCTTTTTAGCTAGTGTCAGCCACTATACTATGCTGATTGTAGCTTTATTCATGCAACGTGCTGTAAAGTCCTTTTCCTCCTCATTAAAGACATTAATGGGTCCAGGGGCATCCTACTTATCTCCCCGTGGAAATATCAGTCATTAGTGTTTAAAGTTTTCTTGGAGTTACATGCATATGATTGCCACTTTACCAGCATAATGCTCCACCACAAGTCTTCTTATCTAGAGCTCTCTTGTCAAGCTCATAAAATCATTGCTCTCTATTTGTTTTCATTTTTGTATATCAAACAAAAGTTTGTTGGAGTCACATGCATGTGATTGCCTCCATAAATGTAATTTTCTGAAATGTTAATAAGACTTCCCTTTCAAATTTCAGAACCCAACAAGCTTCACTCCCATCTATCGTGGCTTATCCAAAACTTATCTGTTATATACAAGTACTCCTCTCTTTCTACTCTTATCCTGTTTCTCTTTTTCCTTATTCATTTAAAGGAGAGAGATAAAGCTGTACATCACTTTCCCAACCAAAAAAAAAAGGCCAATCATATTTATGAATAAATGTTATTTCAGAACATTATCAGGTAAAAACTTCGCACTTATTTCAATAATAGAGGGAAGTATAGTGCGACCCATAGTATCATGCTGCCCCCTTTTTGGATTATCATAATCATCAGTCACCTAAATAATTCAGAGTCAGCAAGGGATACTTGAAAGTATTAGAGAATTTAAAGTATTAATGTTAAGTCTACATTTATAAGTTTAAGTTTTTAGAAAAATGACAAACTTAAAATAATATCAGAGTCGTAATGACCCAACGGTCGCAGGTTCGAATCTCTTCTGTGTTATTTAAAAATTAATTAAAAAAATGTTGTTGTTTGGCCCACTTATAAGACCTGCTGAGGTAAGTGAGGCTCGATCCGGTCCATGTTGCAAGTGCACGGAGCCTTTGCACGTGAGGGGGCGTATTAGAGAGCTTTAAGTATTAATGTTAAGCCCACATCTACAAGCTTAAGCTTTTAGAAAAGTGGTAAACTTAACAGAAAGAAAAAAATTTAAAAGATTCTTAATGAAAGAAAAAAATTTAAAAGATTCTTAATGCATGTAAATGAAAGCAATTAAATTAGAAAATGATTTACTTAACATACAATAGAATATAAATTTTATAGAAAAAAATAGCTCTAGAAGTGTCTGAATGAACATCGCACTTGTGAGATGGGAAGAATGCTGGTAAATAACAAAATAAAATATCTCCTCTTTCCTGTTGTTAAACCATCATGCAGTTGCAAGATTATATAATGGAAATCAAAGACCGTAAGCAGAACACAAGCCACAGTAGCAAATAGTTTTTCAAATTGAATGCACACTTGAGCTTCATTTATCCCAGGCATGTATAAGAGCAGAGGATCTGAAAAGAGTCCAGCTACACTGACTATGACTGCGAATCGCCTAGTAGAATTATTGGTCTTTATTTTCCTCAAAATGTCCAACGCAGAGAAATAACAAGATTTTGAAAGTTCTCTAGTGCTTTTAACTCTTTCAGTTTTACCTCCAGAACTTGGAGGACTTGCTAGAAAATTTCCTGTGCCTGAGTTTGTTCCATTTCAAAGGTCTCCGGAAAATTCTCTCCTGGTTGAAACTTCATCCAAATTCAGTAAAAGAGATCATGAGCAAAAACGTCTGAAGACAAGTTCATGTGCAATTAAATTAGAGCAAAACATGCCAATTAATAAAGTTGCAAAAAACTCTTTTTTTAGAATTACTTTAGTGACCAACAAGTGAATATTAAAAAATCCTACTGAAGAACCAACCAGAGAACTTTTGTTATGTTTTATAATTCAGCAGCTAAACAATACAGAAATTGTTTAAGCTTACATATATATGTCTAACTTTTGAGTATTTAATTCGCTAATAGAATTCAGTCCATAGCAACAATAATTGCGACTTTTAGAAGTACTTTAATAATAGTATTGGTGGAAACATTTCCATCTAACTTTGTCTTACAGGATGATAAGGGGGGCTTAAGGGCCCCTGCAAGCATCAACCACTATACCGATATCGATATGTTAGCTTTTATTCATGCTTTCCACGTACAAAGTCCTTTTCCTCTCTATGATTAACAATTATTTCAAATTAACAATTTTTGCTCTAGCTTTGTTTCCCTTTTTGTATACTTTACAAAAGTCCGAAGAGGTACATGCATATTATTGCCTAAAATTTTCGTTTATTGTATTTTATAATCGTTGTAATGTTATAACATGACAAAAAACCTCAGTAAGTTCTAATTTTTCAGAAACTTCTCATACATAGCCAACTCCTCTCATTCTACTCTCATCCTGTTTTTCTTTTTTGTTAACCTCAACCGGTATAAATCAGGGGAAAAAATAAATAAATTAAAAAAAAATTCCCATCTACTTTTACTAACTATAAGCAAAGACGGCAAGATTCGATACCAGCTAGACCGATTGTTTGAATCCGGACTTTCCGGAAACAATTTCGCGTCGTGACCCGATTTTTTGGGCTAATAATTTAAAGGGATTATGGCTCTCTTGTGCCAGCCCAATTGAGTTAAGTGACAAGAGAATTGTTTGGCCCATCCCATTTACTTAATTAACGATGATGTAATGTTGATAATTGCATATAGTTTTACGAGAGAGTGATTTTATTGAGTCCCACTAAGAGTCTTTAGTAACCGTTTTTAATTTAAATAAGAATAGATTTATCAAAATGCAAATAAATTAATAAATGAATATGTATTATTTATTATTCTTAATTAATCTATCCTATTATTAGTCTTATTTCCAGTAATAACATGCCTAAATATTATTTATCTACTATTACTTAATCTATTTAAATTAAACAAAACTTTTGTTTCTTAATTGGGTCAAAAAATTATCATTGACTCTCATTACTCTCTTACTTCTAAGGAACAGAAGTAACATAATCATTCGTTGCTATGCAATTAGAAAGAAGAGCTGCTCTCTTGCTTTACCTTTGCAACTATATCAATGACAATCATATTTATTTATTTATTCAAAAAGTAATCACCTCTTTATTCCATAAATGATTTCACCTCTTTATTACAATGAATTCATTGAATTGAAGGAAATATAAGAGATGATATTTCATAGGGTTAGACGGAATATTACATAAATGGTAAAAAGCATGTTTCATAGAAGGTAAAAATAATTTGCAATATCTAAGGAAAGGAAAGGCACTCATTTTTATTAACTTAGGACAATTTAACCCCCATTTAATTAAAGAATGAGGCTTAAGTTGATTAACGGCACCTGAATAGAACTAATGGTCAGTAAATTGCTATTGCTACATATAGTAACGTGAAACTTATAACTTTTATAAAAGTTAACGTGTAGTTTACATGAGAAAATTCTATTAAAAATGTAATTTCTATTATTATTTTTTATTTTTTATTATTCAATTAATTTTTGTAATGTAGAAACCCATTGTAGGTTATAGAATTTGATTTGTATAAAGGTTATAAGTTTAGCACTACTGTTATAAGTTTAACACTACTGTTGCTACATAACAAAATGATCATGACATATAATTCAAAGGAAACATAACCATTACTCCAAAAGCCCACAAAATTAGAGTAATTTTTTAATTTTCCTTTTAATTTTTAAACATTAAACAATATTAAAACTTAAATTGACAAATAACGTCATTTTTCAATGTCAATACTTTGCCCTTTTTTCTATAAAAACATTAAATCATATTATTTTTACAAACAGTGCGCCCGCTCACAAGCCGTAAATATAACAAAGAGGGACCTTGGAAATTTGCAAGCAAACTAGTCAAATATTTATTGGGTTTGGTACTTATTAAGCTGATTCTTTTACTAGTGATGTCACGGGCCAAGTTATGGTAAAACGCAAGATGAGCAAACCAATCATTTGTTTTTGAGCAATGATCTCAGGCCACAGTCTGCACACACTGCCGAGACACTGTTTGTGGTGTTAGCTTCCTGCGGCTTCCTTCTCAAGCGCAAGTATCGTTTGAAACGCCAGCGTAACTGTATAAAATGAACTGTGCCCTTACGCTTGATGAATACGTTTTTCAGGTCATAGGCCATAATAACAAAAGCTTCAACATTTGTAGCTGCCTGAATAGTTTTGGTTGATATTGGGGATTCGAACGAGTAAGGGTCAGCTCGAACGCAATTCACGAGCTCTTCTCCGTAGAAGTCCCCATCTTTCAGAAAATCATTTTTGTGACTGCTATGATTAGCAATTTGGGAGCCCCTGGAAGGGTAGGTCCATAACATACCTTGCACTACAAAAATCAGCTCATCAATTGGATCTCCTTCTCGGATAACACGAGTGCCCTTGGCATAGAAAGCTGGTTTTATACAGTCACACAAGTCCTCCAATGATGCATCACTCCACTTTTCAAACTCTTCCACCTTGATATACAAACAAGAATGAGATTGAGAATACATCGAATCAAATTTCACGAATTTTAGCTTGTAATCTCCACTCTAGCTACTTTCACCTTAATTTACTTCTTTTGACATACTTTTGGAAAGTTATAAATTCCAGAAATATTTTTTGTCTTGAACATACATTTCCCTTTTGTCATTTTGAAATTATTTTCTCTTATTCGTTATGACATACATGTAGGCCCTGGGCAAAAACAATGTCCTTACTAATTATCCCTAGTTCAAGCTAGCCTTATAATCTCTTTGTAAAGCTTTATCATATCATTAACCTTAATATGCCAGAGCTGGCTTAAATATTAATTGAAGATGAAAAAAGTGTAATATTCATCTCATTAGATGTACAAATTGTATTGTATGCGCCTCCATCTCACTATAGCTAGCTGTTCTTCTACACGTCATCTTGACAAAGAATTACCAACAAACTAATAGAAGATTCCAACACTCGAGCCGTTCTACAAAGTCAAAAGGAACTTACCTTTTTGATACGTTCTAAGCAGAGTTGTTGCGATAATTTCCCACTGACCTTCTTGGGAAGATTGTTGAACATACTTTCTATATTAACATCTTTGATTTGTGGCCATTGTTCTCGCTCATTCTTCTTTATCTTCGATTGAAGATCCTCAGCTACTCCTTTTTTTTTCATCCACTGCTTTTTCTCTAGCAACTTTGGTTTCAACTTTGCAAATTTTTCCTTTTCAGACTGCAGACATGTATACCCATTGCAGAAAATGAATTAGTGATGGAAATCTTTCACTCCGGCCTTCATTTTAGCATAAAAAAGTTAGTTAATTAATGAATAAGAAATAAAGTAAATTATGTACCAATTACCTGAACCTCTCCAATAAGAAAGAAAAACATAAACACTGCATAGAGGATTATTAAAATTATAAAGATGTTTTGCCAGACGTTGGCACCTGCTTCAAGGCCCTGAGCGAAACTACTGCAAGAAATTAAATTCAAATGTATTTATTTACATATCAGATAATAAATCGAAGAATTAAATAAAGAACATAGAGAAGTACAAAATTATTAGGCAATTATTTATTTTTTCCTCTTTAATTATTTTCGTACTGTTTAAATGGTTCCAAAACCGTACGTACAAGAATCGCAATATTGTAAATGATGTATAAAAACAAAGACTAAGGGGCTGAATTTTTTTTGTTTTGAAATCTTAATTTAATTTATTCTTAGTTTTCAAATCTTTTCATAATGTCTCTATTCTTACTTAAGCTTAATGATATTTTTATATGAACAGAGAAAACTAAATATTTTATCTTTTTATCTTAAAATAAATATCTAAATCATTTATTACTCTTTTAATTCTTTTAAATACCCTTATAAATTTCATTATGATCTACTTATATATAACCTAATCTTTTAACTTTAGAATATTATTATTTATTTCAAATTTTATATTATAATTCTCTATAAATTTTAAAAATTATTTGATGATCATTTAATTTATATAAAAAATAATTTATTTATCCAATTATACATATTTAAATAAATTAAATTCTTATAATAAGTTTTAGATTGCAAATATTTTTATTATATAAAATAAAATCACAGTGAAAATAATATATATATGTATAAAATTATTAGTTTTGATATATTTCAGTTCAGATATAAAAATTAAAAGAAAAACTAACATTTAGATTTTTATTTTAAAATTTTAGTTTAACTCAGACATATATATATTTCAAACCGACAAAAAAAAAAAAAAAAGAATCGCCTCTGAAATGCATTCCAAAACAGTTCAATATGCCACAATAAAGACATCATATATAATATAAAAAATACATATAAGTGTAATAATATAAGTGCAGGAACCTGAGATATTGCAGTGCCCATCGAGAAAAATATAAAATCATCAGCAGAGAACTTCTCTTGCTCAGAATTCCAGACTGATGGACACCAGTATATATTCCAAACTCATACTTGGTTGTATTTGTATAGCAAAAATCACTAATACTTGCGTTTAAATTGCATTTGTCCGTTGTTTGACTCCTCACAACACTACAGTTAAAAACATGGTACTTGAGGCTTGTATCAGTGAGATTCTGGAGATTCTTATTATAGGCTCGCTTCCAGCATCGAGTCTCCTTGTACGCGGCTGTGAGATACCACAGTGCTGCAAATAACTAATTATGGACTAGCAAGTCAACAATTGGTCATAAAATAAATAATAATTATAATAAAGTTTAAGAATATTATTAAAACAGTCCAATATTGACACTAATTAAAGCCTGGAGCAATATAACTTACTTGAATGCTATACAAGAAAACAAAAAAGAACAAACGTAACAATTTGGTACGGAACCGTGACGAGGAAGTCTTGGGTCTTTTTAACAATATTGCGATCACTGCACCCAGTCTGGGGAGGTGTAGAGCCACTAGATAATAAAGTGCGATGCATATCAATCTCGTCTTTGATTCGGCTAAAGAAATCAAAACCATCACCTGGCAAACTTGGAGTCCACAAGAGATCGAAATAAATCAAATTAAACAGAGATAAAATTAAATATGTAGAGGGTTAGGTCATCCCGCGGCACTTTTTTGGCTGATGTTTAACAATGTTTAATGTAAACAGAAATAAAATTTATGGCTTACCCACTGCAACCAGAAAGATGCTGAGAAATTGATGAAGCATTAGAAAATGTCGAAAAGATTTATCTTTTCTTGTGATGGCGATACCCAGAAGAAGCTTTAACATATATTTCATTGCTTCCTTTTGGAGCAGTTTATCCTTGAATTTCTGGAAATTGAACTTCTTAAAATCGAACATAGTATAAAAGATTATCATATTAAGGATTTCCAAGAGCGAACGAAAAGCAAAAAGGGTAAACCCCAGACTTCTGTTCAACACAACGCACTTATTATCATCATTGATCTTAACTGTGAACACAATAAAATAATCGGACAGGACTCCAGTTGCATGTAGTGTAGAAACAAGTCGAAGACGATCATCATCAAACTCTCTTTTCTTAAAAACATCAACCACAGTATGATAACAAGATCTTCGTGGTTCTGATTTTCCTTTCTCCTTTTTCTGAGCCAATTTTCCTTCCTCCATTTTCTGATCCCGAGACCTGTGCGTTCAGTGTAAAATTAGAAACACAAAAACCCACCAATTAATAAAGTGGTAATTTTTTTTTCTAGAATTAAATCAGCGAAAAACGTTTACTTACATGATGATCAACAAATGACAAGAAAATGCCCTACAGGAGAACTTGTTGACAAAAATATTATCAGTTTGAAGTGGAAGATCTTTGATAAATCAGAACATTCAGTGGGTTTCTATGATCAATTTTATTCGACAGATATGCCATTAAATATGAGAAAAGGGAATGGCAATCAATAAACTCAATAATTGGGATCTTTTGTGGATTCCATTTCATTTAACCTTATCTTCTATCATGATGAAGTAATGCTTATGCACACTTGCTATCGTCATCCATTCTACCTATTATTTGCTTTACTCATGCCACGTGTAAAGTCTCTTTTCTATTAATTATATGGTTCACAAATCAGACCTTCAATGGGTTAAAAAGAAATGAGTTGATCTTGGCTCAAGGCATCCTACTTTTCTCCCCACGAAAATGCTCTGCGGTAGGATACAAAATAAGGCGGCTGCCTTACTAGCATCTGACTCCAATCCACTCAAGTTTACCTCTTTTTTTTTTTTTTTTTTTTTTTTAACTTCATAGCAAATTCACAATTATTGCTGTCTCTGTCTCCCATTTATATATTTTACAGTTTTTTCTAGAATATGATACGCATGATTGTCACAAATGGTTTTTATAATAATATGTTAACAATTAACAGGAACAGGATTTTGAGGTTTACAAAGGATTTAGGGAGAGAAAGGAGGAAGAGGTTACATTGAAGCAGGGGTATAACCAGAATTGTTTTTGATGGGTTAAAAACATTGTTCAGAGTACTAATAAATTAATCTTAACGTCAAAAGCAAATCTTGAGTGATAAAATGATGCATGTTCTCTTCCACTTTATCTTGTCCAAATGCGACCAGAAAGACTTCGACTTGACAAAAACTCATTACCTCTTGTTGCAAGAGGAGGTGATTGCGTTTATCTACGTAAACTACATGCATACATAAGTAATACACGACTTACAACTTACATACAATTCAAATTCTGTAACATGATATAATAGTCTATAGGATAAAATTTTTTGGAGATGTAATTTCTCTTATTTTTTATTTTTTCTTCTTCAATAAATTTTTACTATGTAAACTACACATTAGATTATAAAAATTAGATTATATATAAGATAATAATCTAACACTAATTTTATATGCATAAATAGAAAATTTTTTCGCGTCCAAGCAAGAGGATGTTGAGATTATTAATTTGCAATCAGCTTGCACAAGCGATTATTGATTTGATTCAACTTGAAGGCACTATAAAACTCTGGAGAACAAATATATAAAGGACAGGGAGTGCTGGTATACAATTTTTCCCCTTATACATCAGGACATCTAACATTAACATTATTTAGATGTCATCAGATAAAAAAAATCATAGTTTCAGTAGTTGTTATCTTTTGTTGAATAAGTTAATCAAAAGAAATGCAGCACCACAGCCGAAAGCAAAAGAGCAAGACAAAAAACCTTCTTTCATGATTAATGTTGAAAAATTGATGTTTTTTTGTCTTTGTATAATTCGTATATAAGAACAATTGTAACTAGATTGAACTAAGAAATAGAATTAATGCTTATTTCTTCATCTCCCTGCTAAAGTACATTTTTAATTAATATTATTAATGCACTAATTCTCTTAGTTCTTGCATAATTTACGATAAGATAAAATGTTATATATCAAATTCTTAAGTAAAAAAATCTTAAATCATCAATATCTTCGGTACCTATTCTTAGTGTTTAGAAAAAAGAGATATACGTACACTAATAATAAACCCGAGTTGTAACCCCAATGAATACTATTCAAGTGAATGTTATACCAGATTTTCTGTGATCCGTTTTAAAACAAAAACATTGGGAAATAAGCAAAGTTGCTCGGATATGTTTTGAAGAGCATAAACGATTAGCATCACTTGTTTTAGAATAACTTGGATAGAAGTTCTAACACCCCGAATGAGGCACATGATATACACATACCAAAATCGGAGTGCATATCGAACTACAAATATTCAAATAAGTAATTAAAATCTAGGGATAAAATGATCCCGTTATTACAAACTAAAGACTAATATAATATTTCGAGTTCCAAAAATACAATGTAGCAACATTCTTATTCGATCTAAAAGTAAAGATCTCTTATATCTATGAGGCATAATCTGCAAAAATGTAGGTGACGAGGGGTAAGCCGTCAACTCAATAAGTAATACATATATTAGTATACAAGTAAAACATATAAATAATAATTATTTTTGTAGTATTATAATAATTTACATAAAACTTAATTATAACATAATTAAACTTATCATAGCATATTAAAGTGGTCCTTCAAAATAGATTCATAAAAGAAAACAAACAACTTCAGAACAGCTCATGTCACGCAACCAAAACTTATCATAGGATCGAATCACGATCAAACATACCATATCATATTCGTGCACAACAAAACATATATTCAACTAGAACAATATCATATCATAACATAACATAACATATTGGGTGCCACGGGTAATGAACCAGAAATTCAAAATTTATAATATCAAGCTTGCCTCAAAATCCTCATAAATCATAAGATATTCAAATATAAAATAAGTCTTAAAAATAATGATAATTATGGATGTAAAATTCACATTATAAGTAAATTAGTTCAAAAACTTTAAAATTGAAAATAAATAAATTATAAGAAATTTTAGAAAAAGAATTAAGTAAAATGTTTTGTATTTAAAGATAATTGCAGATAAAATGGTTTGGAAATTTGTCAACAATTTTAATTATAAAAGCATTTTAAATGAATAATTTATTTTATTAAACACTCTATGTAAAGAAATCTGAAAATATAATTGGATGTCTTAAAATATAATCATGTAACATAGTTTCTAATTTTTTAAAAGAATATGTAAAATCTTTCATATCGGAATCATAATTATTTCATACTTGTCAAAATAAGACACACTAATATAAGTATCACTTACCTCCAACTCAGATCAAATAACTCTACTTCTATCTGTTCAGATGATCAAAAAATCCTAAAAAGTAATCAAACCAATAATATCATTAAATTCGACTCTAAACGTTCTAACGGTTGAAGCCTAGAATCTGAGCAGTAGTTACTCTACAAATTTTATCTCTAAATTCCTTATACCAATGACTCTAAAAATTTACAGATATATACAAGACATGGATATGATGTTCCACGAATTTTTCTGTAGACTTTTATTGGCAAAACATAATTTAATTAAATTAATTCTTCAAATATCAGAAAACTGTCAAACTGTACAAATCTGTGAGTAAGCTCAGTTCAAGAATTTTTATAGAATTAAATACTAGGCATAAAATAACAAAAATTGATAGAATCATTGTAAACATGTAAATAAGCCATCATAAAACATTTCAAAATTTTTGGAGAAGGATTGATAGGAAATAAAATTCATGAATTAAACTATGACTTTCTCACAATTTAGTTTTTCAGCATGTAAAACCAGTTTCAAAAATCTTCATAAAGTAGTTTTACACACGATTTTAACATTAAAAAAATTATGATATCTAATTTCATGTCTTAAAACTGTAATAAAAATATTAACTTTAAATATGTAAAGTTTTCACAATTAAAATTCATGGAATCAGCACCGATACAGACTCTTCTAAATAAGTTTCTATTCACAGTGTATGAGTCAATATTACAACGTAAATAATAATCAATCATTATAACATAATATGTTCTAATGTATATAGAACCTAATTTCTAACGTCAAACAAAATCTAGACTCATGGATAATATCTCAAAATATAAATAAACAGAGTCATAGTGAAACTCTTGCCTTTTATCAAAGTGAATTATAGGGAGTTCTATTTTGATCAATACTCCTAATATTTACTTTAATGTGAAAAATCCTTGAATACACAATAAAATTCTAATTTAAAAATATTTTCTTTAATCATTAACTCAATATAATGAAATCAAAGTTCTCACTTACCGTAACTTGAGTACGCTAAGTTACTCTCATAGTTGCTTAAACTTAAAACTCTAGTTAAATGCAAACACAAATGACATTACACATAAAAATGATATTAACTAAAATTGATTTATATATAATAGCTGACTTATATACCCTAGGACTGATTGGAAACAGGTATAAGTGTACCCTTAATAAAAAAAAAAAAAGTAAATTTACATATATAGACAAATACATTCATATATTAAAGTTTGGATATTACACAAGTCTTTTAAAGCACTATTTTCAATTAAAAGAAAATCCCTTCGAACCTTTTCACTCCAATATCACTTGTTAAGTATCATATTTTACTCAAAAAAATATATTTTATTAAAAAATAAAGTAAATTTAAAATTATTTAGTTAATAAATAATAAATTTTATTATATTATTATTTCCTAAAAGTATTTAAAAAATTTATGCATATTTATTTATTTTTTTATATATTAATTTATTTTTTCAAATAACTAATTTGGACCAGCAAGTCAACAATTGGTCAGAAAATATATAATAATTGTAATTAATTAGAGAGGTACATCTCTCTATAACTTCATGACGAGAGAGGGAAATTCAATCAATAGACACAATAACCGATTATAAGGAATATTTTCATATTATGATTGGTGGATCCCCTTTTATCTAGCTTAGTATTCTATATATGAAGATAAGGGGATGCTTACGACCCCTTGCCAGCATCACTTGCCATGCCAATCGTTAGCATTACTGATCATATTGTCACGTGTAATTATTTTCCTCTTAATTGGAAAACATTTCAGAGAAAAAGCCCAGAGCTTCACTCTCTTTCCACCCTCTTCTATCTTTTCCCTTGCCTGTCGTTTTAGACTTGAAGTTAATGCAGATTCTCTCATTTTTAAGTCTTAAAACTGTTACAGATTTTTTGTTATTGTAAAATGACTTCACTGCCTTAGAGTCAAGGATATATCCTTCATGAATCAGAATCTTGAGATTATTGATCAGGTTTACCAAAAGAAGCAGAGATGAGTTGTTGTCGATAGTCGGGTCCCAGCATCCTATTTTCTTCAAGGAAAATGTCAGTCACTACAAGTAAAAGACAAAATAGACCTGGTGCTTTACTGGCATCTGGCTCCACACAGGTTTACTTTTTTAGAGCTTTCTGTCAAATTCACAATTATTGTTCTCTCTTCGTTCTCCTTTTATATATTTTAAAATATATATGTTATTGGACTTCCATGCATGATTGCCTCAAAAATAGGAATGCAGTTTGATTCTATTAGATACACTTGAATTAGATGCCATCCCATCATAGGTACCTAAATTTTTATCTTTCTTGGGAGCACATTTTCAAGGTGAGCAACTTTGGCTTTTGCCAGCTCATATCTTTTGAAGCGCAGAATATTTTGTAAATCACAACATTCAATAGGCCTATATATATATATATATATTTATTATGGATCATACAAAACTTTATATTTCTACCATATTATCTATTTTGTGTTTATGCTCTAATGGGTATGCTTTTAGAGTAAGATCTCAGTGCCCAATGTGATGAGTCTTTAGATCCATTCGAGAAGATTTAGTATTGTTGTCCTATCAAGAGAGTCTCATTCTATGAAGGCTGTTGAATCCCACATTTGATGGTTAAAGAATGATTTTGAGATATATAAAGAGATTGATCATTCAACTTGTCAGATTAGTTTTTGAGTTGAACACTTAAAGCCTCTATAATATATACCAGTAAAATCAATAATTCTCTACTATTTTGACGGTAAGATTGGTGGGTTCAATTTCCTCAACTTTTGTTTGCAGTGATAATGGGGTGATGCTTACGAACATGGAACCTCTATAATATTCACAACCAGTTAAATCAATAATTGCTTATTAAGAGTATTTTATTATATAGTAAGGTTTGTGGATTCCATTTCCTCGACTCCTGTCTTCTATGATCATGAGGGGATGCTTACGAATACTTGCTAGCGTCAACCATTCATGCTACCTATAAAGTCTTTTTTACCGTTCCGAAATGGACAAAATGACTGGTGGATCCACGCTTCCCGCTTTTCTCCCCATCAAACTGCACTGGTAATTAGACAAAATAAAACAGCTGCCTTTACAAGTATCCTGGTTCCACTCAAGTTTAGTACTCTTTTAGAGATTTCATCAAATTCACAATTATTGCTCTCTTTCTCTCCCATTTTGTAATTTTTCAATTTTTTCTTGGAGTGATATGCATGTTCGCCAGAAAGGTTTTTATAATAATATTTTACATGGGCCTGTCCATATGCGACGATGAAACATAATATTTAACATGGGCCAGTCCCCAAAAAAAAAAAAAAAAGAAAAAGAATCTGTTACGTAATGGAAGATGATTCCAGTCAAATACTGAGTATAAACACCTACAACTTTCTTAACACCTGGGAGCATATTTACAGGGATTAGTGTAATTTCGATTGTTGAGGTGTCAAGCTAATATCAAAAGTAAAACTGCAAGTGGAAATAGACGTGTCTTCAATATAAAGAGTTGAGAAAGCATAAAAGGATGTCACGAGAACTTCTTAGGGGACCCGCCCTGGATGAAACAAAGAGCAAGCAGCTAAAATCATTGCACCAACAGTGGACATGAGACGCACAGAGCTGAAATTAGTGTACAAGGAAGTTTGGAGATAACACTTGCCAATTAATGCGGATTTGGATCATGTTAACGCTCATCTTGAAGATGGAGTGTTCAGAATGACTGTACCAAAGCTTGCTGAGGAGAAGAGAAGCAAAGATTATTAAACATTGCTGAGGAGAGCTGTTCCTCTGGGGAGATATTGAGGCCACCAAGGCTGAAATGGAGAATGACTTCTACCCGTAGCAAAACCGGAATTGTGAACTCCAGATAATAAGCTGACCAATCTATTGTTGTTAAGCAATCATATCAGGCTTCATTCACTGCTGAGGTTGGGAGAGTGGTATTCAATTAATTCCTGGAACGGGTTTGTGCATATTACTTCTCAAACGCAGCCTTCTAAAACGCCAGTACATCTGCACAAAAAGCACGGCTTGACGCTTAATGAATATATTTTTCAAGTCATACGCCATCAGAACTAAGGCTTCAACATTTGTAACTGCTTGAATGGTCTTGGTTGAGATAGGGAGGTCCGTAGTGTAGGGAGAAGCATGAATCCAATTGACAAGTTCTTCTCCAAAGAAGTCACCTCTTTTCATATGGCCATTTCTGCGACTGCAATTGAGACGATCAGTTCTCTCAGAGTCATTTGTTTTACCCACGGAAGTATAGGTCCATATTTTGCCTTGCACCACAAAGATAATCTCATCAGTTGGGTCTCCCTCTCGGATAATGCGGGTGCGCTCAGCATAAAGAACTGGCTTTATAAAATCACATAATTCCTCCAATGATGCTTCACTCCACCTTACAAACTCTGCGACCTTGATTTCCAAAGAGTAGAACCAAAAAATTACCAGTATACAGCTAAAAGTTAAGAATTTCAAATTGTAGTCTCCAGCTAATAATCAGCTGGTTAAAAAAAAAAAAAATACAGAGATAGAACTTGGAAATTCAGTTTCAGAACTTATCTCAAATTACTTCTTTTAGCAATTTTTAGAAAAATATTTGACAAGTATTTCAGCAATTGAGCGATTCCCCTTATTATTTATGAAATATTTTTCCGTAAAGATATGCATCTGAACAGAACAATTCCTTGACTAGCTAGTCCTCTTCTCCTTGTTAGCTATGTTTAAACGAGCAGTTTGTCTCAAATATTAAGCGGGAAGCAGGCTTAATATTTAAGACAACTACTTAAATTGGATCGCATTTCATCACAATTTTTGTAAATTTTTGTCTTTCACTGGCTTTTTTTTTTTTTTTTTTTTTTTTTTTAAATAAAGAAGTGATAACCAATGAATAGAACATTTAAACATTCGAGCAATTCTACAAGGTCAAAGGAACTTATTTTTTTTAGCATTTTTAAGCAAAGTTGGCGAGTCAGTTTACATCTGAGATCCTTGGGAAGATTATTGAGCACATTTTCTAGATTAACAACTTTGATTTCTCGCCAATTATCATGCTTGTACAGCTTGTTTATCTGCAATCGGAGATCCTCAGAAACATTTTGCAAGCTCAACCACTCTTCTGCCTCTTTTAACCACTTTTCCGTCTCTTGCAATTTCTTTTCTGTCTCTTGGAACTTCTTTCTCAATTTCTTTTCTTCCTTTTCCTTTAATTTCTTTTCTTTCTTTTCTTTTGCCACAATTCCTTTAACAACGGACTGCTGATAAATCTGTTCCACAAAATAAATAGTTGTTAGAAATTTATGTTTGACTAATTAATTATTCTATAGTTAATATGATACAAGTATTCCGACGCTAGATTGTTTGGTCATTTGAAACCTGATACTGTGTTAAGAAATCTCTTAAAAGCTTTAATATTTATACATATTAAGAAATCTATGCATATTAAGAGATTACTAATTAAGGTCCAACTTTAATATTTAAGTTCTAATATCATTTAACATATAGAAAGTAAATTGGGAGAAAAGGAATAGAAATGATAGATACCAACCTGAATCATTCCAATGAGGAAAGAAAATGAAAGAATTCCAAACACAATAACAAGAATTGCATAGATGTTCCCCAATGAATCGGTGCCTACATCAAGGTTCTGACCAAAGCTACTGCCAAAAGTTGAATTCATATGTCAGTGTCAATATTAAATCCAGACATTATTGTTGGGAACCTAGAAATAACTGTATGAATGGGATCAAATTAATATGGAGAAGGGTCACTAATCAATATGGCATAACAAAGGATGTCCTGACTTAGTAACCATGGACTCGAAAGGCATATTACTGCACCAACCTGAGATTTTGCAGGCCCTGCCGGAAACAATAGAAAATCTTCATCAGTGGAAAAACGTCCGCATTCAGAAATCCGTACTGGAGGGCTTCGAGGACTATTCCATAATTATGCTTTCTTATATTGCAATCACTTTCAATTCTTATTACAGAGTACTTGTGATTACAACTAAAAAGATGCGAAAAGCATTCATGATTATGCTTGCAGGCATCGTTCCAGCATTCATACTGCCTGTATATGGCTAGCAAGTACCAGAAGGCTCCATAGAGCTATAAGATACCAGCAAGTCAACAGTTGGTGGTAATATATGACGGTTGAGAAGTAATTGTACATAAAAAATCTCAGAAAAAAATGTCAAATATTGATAAAAGTAAACGCATCCAGTGAAGGCTTGTGTAATTGAACTTACTTGACTGAAGTACAGGTTATAAAAGCAGAACAATAGGGACCAATCAGCTAGCTTTCCTGAAGTTATCGCTTTTCTTGACCATTTTAATACCGGAAAAAACCTTCGCAAATGTTTTAGTAGTAGAGAGAAGTATAGCGCTACCCACAGTGTCACCTGAACAGTCATGGTTCCCTCTCTTTGTATGATCATAATCATCACAGACACCTGAACAGCTCAGAGTCCACGATCAATATAATAGAAATTATACAGAAAGCGAAGTTAGCTGTAAAAGAGTCGAATTGTCTTACTTGTGAGATGGGAAGAATGCTGGCAACCTGGAATAACAATATGAAATATCTTCTTCTACCTTTTCTTAAACCATCATGCAATTTCAAGATTATATAATGGAAATCAAAGACCGTAAGGAGAATACAAGCTGCAATCCCAAATACTTTGTCAAATTGAATGCACACTTCAACTTCATTGATCCCAGGCATGTATAAGAGTAGAGGATCTGATAAGAGTCCAATTGCACTTATTATGACTGTGAAATTCCAAGTACTGGTCATGATTTTCTTCAAAATTTCTGGTGCAGCAGCTACATCACAGTTTTTTTGTAGTTTTCTGAGCCCGAGTTTGTTACTCACTCGATTTTCATCTCTAGAATGTGAGGAATTGTTAGGAAATTTCCTGAGCCTGAGTTTGTTTCATGTGTGAGCTCCCCTGGAAGTCCTCCCGTCACTGCACCTTCATCGAAATTCAGAACCCCAGACCTGTGCTCATTTAAAGGCTAATCCGTGAGCATTCATCGTATAATTTGAAACACAAAACCTGTTAATTAATAAAGTGTAAAGAAGTGTTTTTTGGTAGAACATAATTAGCACAAAACAGTTCCTTACATGATCAACAACTGAAAAGAAAATATCCTAGTAGATGGAATCAGAGAACTTTTCACAAATTTATCAGTTTAGTTCGGGATCCTTGAAAAATCAGAACCTTCAATGGGTGCTATGATGATCAGGTACAAAGGCAATTCAATCAGTAGACACAATAATTGATTGTGTGGAGTAACTTTATATTATGAGTGGTGGATTCCCTTTCATCTGGCTAACTTTGTCTCCCATGGTAGGGGATGCTTAGGAATACTTGCTAGCATCACTTGCTATACCAATTGTTAGCTTCACTCACATTGTCGCATGCAAAATGCTTTCCCTTTTATCATAATTGGAAAACTTTTTACAAAATCAATAGCATTTTTCCAGAAGCAGCTACGAAGTACTTTACTCTCTTTCCACCCTCTCCTCCTGTTTCGTTGCCTATCTTTATAAAGCTAATGTAGACTCTCTCGCTATTAAGTCTTAACACCTGTTACAGATTTTTTGCTATCATAAAGCTAAAATCACTTTACTGCCTTAAAACTCAAGGATATATCCTTCACACATCAGCATTTTGATGGATTATTTTGATCAGCTTTACCAAAAGAGACGGGGATGAGTTGTTCTCGATCATGTCACAGTATCCTATTTTTCTCTCCACAAGAATGTCAATCACTACTAGTAAATGATAATATATCACTACCTGCGGCCTTGACCAGCAACTGGCCCCACTTAAGTTCACTTTTTCAGAGATTTTTGTCGACGTCACAATTATTGCTCTCTTTGTATCCTTTTTGTATATTTTAAGTATATTTTCTTGGACTTATATGCATGATTATTCAAAACGAAAGCAGAATATTAATGAATATTCAACTTAAAATTTGATGCCAATATTGCATCTTAGTTTTCTAAACTTCGTTTTTCTCTAGCAAATTTATTATTTGGGTTGAGATTTAAGTTAGTTTTTTCGAAAGAGGATCACTATTGTATTAATGAATTTATAATTCTTCCAAAGCATTTTTCATGCTTTGAAAAGTTGAATAATAGTCTTATTGCTATATATAAAATTAAAGCACATTAACAACATAGTTGAGGGTTAAAATATGAGAAAGAAGAGTTATCATGTTCAAAAGATTTTCATTTAGTGCTTGAGAAGAGTTTTATGCAATGCTTATAGATTAAATGAATAGCTGAAGGTTCTTTTAAATATAATTAAATAAAAAAAGAAGAAAATTGATGAAACAAGATGTTTATAAGAATTGAATCGAGAAAATAGTGAGATGAGAGTTGGCTGAGAGTTGCTTTAACGTAGAAGAAACTTATTTTTAGGGTTGGCAATCCCGCAATGATGTAAACTCACTAAACTCTATAAGAATATTTATTTAGGAATTTAACGTAGATTTACAATCCTATGTGGGCTATTGTGCCCCTAGATGTCACTGTGTAGCTCCGTTGTTGATAGTTACTATTAATTAAAAGAAATTAAAAAAAGGGATTTTATTTAGCCCTCATTTTTAAATTCATGTGCTCTATGAAAATAGTCCAATGCTTTTCAGATTGATGTTATGACATCAATGATAACTGTATCATCCTTCAGCCTCCTAACCCAAAACTTAATAGCCCAAAGACTCTAGCCAACTGCTAAACGGACAAGCCTATTTCCCTTTGGCCCAATACGTGAGATTGAGAGGCTTTGAGGTGAAATTCCTTTCCTACTCAAATCCCTTTAATATCTAACTTTGTCTTCTATCGTAATGAGGTGATGCTTACGAACACTTCTAGCTTCAAGCATTCTTAGATTTATTCATGCCACTTATAAAGTCCTTTTGTAACATCCCACATCGCTTGGGAATAAGATATGTGAAGAGCTTATATACCCCATGAGCTCTTTAAACTGTTAGAGGCCTTTTGAATTGCAAAGTTCGAAAGCAAAACCGTGACATATTGTGTGTCCAAAGTAGACAATATCCGACAGTGGGCCGAGGTGTTGGGCTTCGCGCATGCGTGAGGGCTAGCTCTCGAAGGCATGCATGGGAGCCACCGCTTGAGATTGTGTGTGGGCCACCTCTTGAGGGTTTATAAGGACCGCAAAGTGCCACACACAATACAAAGTGCTGCCACATGCGAGACTACAAAGTGCCACACACAAGTACAAAGTTTCACATGTGAGTCGGGATATTACAAATGGTATCAAAGCTTAGCCCAACCAGAAGTGTGGGTTGTAAGCCCAATCAAGTGAGGACGCTTGATTCCTAAGGAGGGGTGAATGTAACATCCCACATCGCTTGGGAATAAGATATGTGAAGAGCTTATACACCCCGTGAGCTCCTTAAGCTGTTGGTGGCCTTTTGAGTTGTAAAGCCTAAAAGCAAAATCGTGACGGACTGTGTGTCCAAAGCAGTAGTATTTGATAATGCGTCGGGGTGTTGGGTTTCACGCATGTGTGGGGGCCGCTTCTTGAGACTTTATGGGGCCTACCTCTCAAAGATGCGTATAGGGGTTACCACTTGAGACTGTGTGGAGGCCACCTGTTAAGGGTTTATAAGGACTGCAAAGTGCTACACACAATGCAAAGTGCTACACACAATGCAAAGTGCCACATGCGAGACCAGGAAGTGCCACACACAAATGCAAAGTGCCACATGTAGGCTAGGATGTCACAAATGGAAGTGTGGGGTGCCACCCTAGGGATGTAAGCCCAATTAAGCGAGGAAGCTTGATTCCTGGGGGGTGGGGGTAGGTGGGGGTGAATGTAACATCCCACATCGCTTGGGAATAAGATGTGTGAAGAGCTTATATACCGCGAGAGCTCCTTAAGCTATTCAAGGCCTTTTGGGTTGTAAAGCCCGCCAACAAAATCGTGACAGACTGTGTGTCCAAAGCGGACAATATCCGACAATGGGCCGGGGTGTTAGGCTTCGCGCACGTGTGGAGTCCACCTCTCGAATACGTACATGAGGGCCACCGCTTGAGACTGTGTGGGGACCATGTAACATCCTAAATTTCTAGTGTACATGGTATGATGTATAATGAATACATATGTATTAATATATATGTGATGTATTTGAATTGTAGTGTAATAAAAGAAAGGATGATGGACTTAATTGAAAGAATGGGAAGAGGGAGGACTAAGTGGTATTTTGGCCTAATGTTTGTCTATAAAAGGAGGAGAGCTTTAGAATTGTGTTATTTTCTTTCCTTTCTTTTGGCTCACACGTTCCAGCCCTTCTTGCTCTCTCTCAATCTTCTTCACACCAAGCCATCAAGAATCCAAGGCAAGGAAGGAAGAAGGAAGAAGGAAGGGGTAAGAATCAATTCTTTAGTTAGTATACCTTGTGCTGTTGTCTAATATTATGCAAGAATTTCCTTGTGTTATGATGTGATTATAAGAATTGTTGTGTTGTATAATAGAAATTGTGTGGAAATGTGAATTTGAATGAGAATTGAAGTAAACTAAGTAGGAGAATGAGGATACAAAGCTAGAAGTGAGAGTTTAGTCCAAATTCTACAGCATTTTTACACTGACTAGTGCCTATTTCAAAAATTCCTTAAAATTAGGAAAATGTTTTCTAGTTTTAGAAATTTTACTGATGAAAATAGACTTGTCCAGAAGTGTATAGAAATTATATTCACTTAAAAATTTGAAGTATATAAAATGTAGTGAATTTTTGAACTTTTGGTCTAGAATTTCACATTTCCCTTGTCTTAGAATAGGGTAAGGGAAAATGAATTTAATTGAAGGTCCAAATCTTCGTAAAATTATGTGATTTTTGGGATGCAAGTTATTCTATATGTTATATATGACACTGCAAATTTTCACTGAGATTGACGCTCTGTATGAATTGCTACGAATTTTGAAAGTTGGGTTGATAAAACTGGAACTTTTAGTTTCTAAAATAGGGCAGTTAGAAATAATTAGGTTTGAATGACTTAAACCCTCTTGAAAAGCCATGATTTTTGGTATGGAGGTATTTATATGTGTTATATATCAGAGTGCAAAATTTTGTAGTTATTTGAATAGTATTGCAATTCCTATAAAATTTTTAAGACTCTACTGCTCAGTGAGATCAAAGCATTGACAAAAATGTTGGTTAATGAATTTAGTTATTTTGAGTGGGTATATGACCTTATTTGACTCTAAAAAATTTAAAGAGACATGTTATATGAGTTTAAAGGCTGTATATTAAATTGTGGGAGTTTTGGAATAGAAAATTGTTTGTTAGAAATTGTTTGATTGAGTATGAATAGAAATGGAACTGAAAAGGGAAATTAGTTCATTAATATGTATGGTGACCTTAAAATGATTTTGTGTTGTTTTTAGGTCAAAAACAAGCATCGAAAAAGGAGCTATATAGGTAAGTGAGCTAACTATTTTGAGGCCACAATAAAATGTTTTACGCTGTATGTGATATTGTGTATTGTGATACTGTTAAATGTTAGCACTTTGATGCTTGAATTGAGATATATTGTGATTGTACTAGAAGCTTAATATAGAGCTTCTTTTATGTGATTGATTGTGAATTGTGAAATGCGACTGGCATGCCAAAACTTTAGAAACTTAGCTCTTATAGCTTGAAAGGAGATCTAGACCATGTGTTTTTCTATACGGGATTCGGTAGCATGGGCTCGGTATCGTCTGTATAAGTGTGATATGACTGTGATATGAGAAGTCTTACCTTGATTAGAGAGCTTTATTTCCTAAGTGACTGTAACTGATACTTTAGAAGCTTTTGAATTATGTGATATGGACATTGGTATGTGTCATTAATACGGTACCAAGTATGGTATTTTATGTGAGTCCTTAATGTACATTGAAGGGAAATGTGTATATGTGTATGGATATCTATATGAATAATGTGTCTAGCTTAAAGAAGCTCAAGTGTGAATAATTATGTGATTATGTTTATACATGAGGATGTGATGAATTAAGAAATGTGGACTTAGTTATGTGCGAGTGAATCAACCTATAGATGTCCAGACAGAAAATTGGCGCAGGAGTGCAATATATGTGGCATAGGAGCGCAGGTGTAACCGATAAGAAACTAGTCAGACAGAGAGTTGGCGCAGGTGCTCCACTCATATGGCGCAGGAGCGCCAAGTTGGCACATTGAAAATGGTTACGAAATAGAGATTTGGCGTCGCTGCGCCAGTTTCCTTACGCCAGAGCGCGACCCCTGTACAGTGATTTCTGGGTTATTTCTTCTTTAACAACTTATCATATGCTTGTGTACTAAGAAATGAATAGTATTCGTATTATAGACTGAATTTTTACTGTTATGGAATACTGTAGTTGATCCACTTAGCTTACTTACTGTGTTTTACTCATTAAATTTATTGTGTGCCTCAGGTGAATAGTAGATGGGGAGCTAGATGGAGGACTTCTGGCATTATTGATGGAGTTTCCTTGACAACTACGGACCGTTGCCGTATACTAACATGACCGTATTATAGAAATTCTTTTGATTTTGAATATACATATATACAGTGAAATACTGTGATTGTGATTAGGAACTTTGTATTTGATAATACTTAATACAATTTTTAAAGGAGATGACAGAATTCACTATTAAATGACTGTTTAAATGTTACACTCTATATGATAGCATAGGGAGTGTGAGAGTAGTAGCATCAGAGCATAAGTTTAAGGTTCTGTAGACACTTATGCTGCAAGTGGTCAAGAGAACTAAGTCCATGCCAAATCCTCCATTGTAAGTAAGCTAAATTAGCTACTATTCACCTGTCACATACAATCCATTTATAATACGATTAAACCATATTAAACCATTTATAATGTTAAAGAAAGTAGCTAGTAAGCAGTTTGCTTCTAAACAATGGAAGAGATTCAAATTCCTTCACTTGCTGCTTTGATTATTTGTCAATTTGATAGCAAATTTGGAAGAAAAAGAAAGAAAATGAGAAAGAAAAGAAAGAAAAAGGAAAGGAAAAAAAAAGAGAAAAGAATGGAAAAGGAAGATGAGGGGAAAAAAAAATAAAAAGTGGGTATTTTACCAGTTATTTAACATTATAAATGGTTAATGTGATATTTGATGAATTGTGGCATTTGTTATTTTTACAGTTTTGTTTACAGTGAGTCTAATATTTCTTTTGGATCTAGTGTTATAGGTAGAGATTGTGTAGGTGACTAGTCAACGGATTCAGGTTTTAGCTAGACTTGGGCACCTAAATTTTGTGAGTGGATAAATTTTTAATGGTTACATTTTTATTAAAAAAATGCCATTTGACTTGTCATGATATCTTGTTGAAAATGAATACTATTAATTGCATTATTTAGCAAGTTTATGTGATATGTTTATGGATTTTAGTTAAATGGAATTTTGAGTTGTTTTATAGTCCATTTATATGATTTCATAATATGAAATTATGATATTGTTAAGTGGAAATTTGATATTATGTTAATGTGAAAGTGTATGTGGTTTCAAACCATCTTATGAAGCACTCATTCCAACTAGTCAACGGATTCAGGTTTTAGCTAGACTTGGGCACCCAAATTTTGTGAGTGGATAAATTTTTAATGGTTACATTTTTATTAAAAAAATGCCATTTGACTTGTCATGATATCTTGTTGAAAATGAATACTATTAATTGCATTATTTAGCAAGTTTATGTGATATGTTTTTGGATTTTAGTTAAATGGAATTTTGAGTTGTTTTATAGTTCATTTATATGAGTTCATAATATGAAATTATGATATTGTTAAGTGGAAATTTGATATTATGTTAATGTGAAAGTGTATGTGGTTTCAAACCATCTTATGAAGCACTCGTTCCAACTAGAAGCACTTGTTCCAACTATACATGGTAGTTATATCTACCCAGGTGTTGATATTATTCCACAGGGTATTATTACTCTACTTAGGTGTTGATGTTATTCCACCACGTGTGATTACCCTACCTGGGTGTTGACGTTGTTCCACGTATGATTATGTTACTTGGGTGTTAATGTTCTTCTACCAAGTATGACAAATGATTCCTTCGGTTAGTTTGATGTGGTTTTATGGTATGATAGGTATTATGCTAAAGAGTGGCATAGCCATAAATTTGTGCTAATTGAGGCAAACTTTAACTAATAACGAAAAAATAATTATAAAAAACCAGTTAACAAACGTTTAATCATAATATATTACAATTGTCCACGTTGTGTTTTCATATTTTGAAAACGTTGAATAATAGCCTCATTATCAATATTTTTAAAAACATCTATTTTAGAGAATTAAATACTTAATGTTAAGCTCATATCTACAAGCTGAAGTTTTTAGAAATGTAGCAAACTTAACATATTCTCTATGTATGCAATTAAGCTATTACTCAACCATTGATCTTCCATTAGATTTCGAAGTTCAGTCTTCACAAAATTCATAGCTGAAAATGTCTTTGCTACAGTAGTAATGGCAACCAGTAAAGTGAATGCTAATTTCAACAAAAAATGCGCTAATGTATATGCTTTGCCTTTTTTTTATTATTATTATTTCAACCAATTTTTTGCAAGCTCACTAATTTCTTTCAATCTTCAAATTCAATGTTAAACTGCATATCATGGCACAAATATTATACTTTTTTTAATAATTGTGAACTACCAAATATCATTAATAAAATTTTGCCTAAACTAAGTATAATATAAATCTATTGAAAAAAATTATATAACAAAACTAAAACTAACTTATGAAACAAATATTAGAATTCTTTTATATTTGAAATTAACTATCACATGTCTTGAATAAACCTTAGTCTAAACTAATTACAATACAAATCTATTGAAAGGATTACATGTCAAAACTCAATGACAATAACGAGAGTTCAACTATGGAAATTAAATGAAGAAACAAAATAAACCTGAAATTGTAAACTATTTAATGTGATAGACATAATTTAAATTAAACTAGCTATCATATAAATGATATTCTATTGAAAATTACATTTAATCAATGAAAAGACTTAATTCAGAGAAATTAAACTAAAAAACAAAAAAAGATCCTAGATAAACCTATTTTTATCCATGCAACAACCAATATCATTACATCATATTGTTATATTACAGTATCATTTTTTAATCCCTATATAAAATCCCAACAATTACAAACAACCCAGTACTCATATTCATCAAATAATCTATTTAATCAAATTTTAAAAACCTAATTTCTATTTTTTCAAGATTCTGAAAATAAAATAAAATAAAGAAATAATTGTATAATGCATATTTCTATAGACAACTTTTTACTTTTTTGCTTGGAAGATAATGAAATTGAAAGAATTAGAGTTTCTAGTGTTTGAACATTCGATTAAGGGGTTGAATCATTGAAGAGAAGTTGGAAAGGCGAGGGTTTTCATTTGGTGGAGATGGAGGTTTTAGTTTGATGGAGAAAAGAGGAAAGTGAACTTAGTGAAGTAAATTAATTTTAAAAAACAGTAAAGTAAGTTTACAAAATGATAAGGATGCTTGTTGATGTAAAAGATGTTGGAGAAAATTTTGGATTTTAAATTTTTAGTGGAGTGTTGATTGTAGAAAGTTTGTTTCCTATGGGTAAAAAGAGAGAGAGAAAATTTGGTCATTATATGTAAGTCATGTCATGGGCTTGTCTATTGGGTTTTTGAACAAAATTTTGAATTCTATGAGGGCAATCATTAAAGAGTAAATATTTAGACGGGGGAAATTATGTAAGATAAATAAGTATATAGGGGCAATAAGTGAGACCGAATATATAAATCTAATTTAAATGATTAGTGGATCAATTGCCCTCTGTTCAATCAACATGGCTCTGCCATTGAAGTTAAATGAGAGTTACTTATATTGCACTGAAATCATATTTGTATGATTTGATATCAGTATGATATTTTATGATATGAACGTTATTGTTTTTAGAACAATTAAGCATATATGACCTAAAATTTAGTATTAAAAAATTCCTAGAAGATATATTTATATTCTAAAACTGATTGATTTAAATGTTTAAAAATGATTTACCATTAAAACTAATATTCACTCAGTGAGCTTTAGCTCACCCTTTTTGTATTTTCCTATCCGTCCTCTTCCCCTTCCCCGTCCCACACCCCAAACACTTAACTCCACCACCGCCCCCAGCCCCACCCACCGAACCACCCCACCCCCGCCCCTGCCCCCGCGTGCACCCACACACACCCCCCCAAAAAAAACACATGCAAAGGTCAATGTAGGCTTTTGTGTAGCTTAGTGATCACTTTTATAAGTTTGGCCATATGATGAATCCATAAAGAGACATATCATTTTTGCATAACATGCTTATATGTATATATTATGTAGTTCATAATTGGTGAGCATGTTGATGGTCTAGTATGCATATAATATATTAGAGATGTATTATATTATTTTGGTTACAATGTTATGGACAGTCCAAGACCTAGTAGTGATGATGTATTTAGTATACTATTTTCAGATACATCATTATAAAGGGGCTTAAGACCCATATAGATGGTTGTTTTTTGAGCTTTTGTTAATGAGGAAAAAAAAAGAATTCTCAATAATAGTTGAGTTATGAAATGAAATTTTTATTAGAAGTGTTTGATGAATAATTGCTGGATGCTTAAGTAAATTAATTAGGGAAACTTTATAAGTTGTTCAGTTACCCAATGTTTAAATTTTCTTTGATGTCAACTTGAACAAGCATTTTGAGTCAATAAATAGCAAGACTCATTCCAAGTATCACTTTCTTAAGAGCACTCAGATATCAGGAATAGTTGTATTTGGGGTAGGTTCTATCATATATGTTGTAGACATAATACTATTGGACAACTACTTGCAACTAGAATTTTTACTATTGAATACGTGAAATCAAACGATAATAGTGTGGATCAGCTAACCAAAAGGTTGAACAGAGAGTTAATTGATAAGTCATTTAGGGGATTAAAGCCTCTGAAAGAATAAGTCATTGAAACCCAACCTAGTTGACTGGAGATCCCAATATCTAAGTTCAAAAGGATAACCTAATTGCAAATATATGGATCATTGTGGGGTAAATTTTTGTGCGTTCTGACACATCCGAAAATAGGATTGTCTCCTAAAGTATAGGAGTGTCGAAGTAATAAACCCGGTGAGACGGGGGTCGATCCACGAGGAAGGAGATTTTAGCGCTACAAATTAAAAGTAAGCAAATATGATATGAATGATTCAAAGATATGACAAGATAATATCAACAATAGATAAGAATAATTAAAATGCGCAAGTAAAAGGAATTAACACAATAATAATGAAAGCTAAGGTTAGGGGATCCACATTTGATATATCAAATAAGGATAAGTAGCCAATTTTAGTTATATGAATTATATTTGTTTCGTTACCAATATTTATACCACTTGTTGTAAATGGGTTCAAGCATCCAATGTGCCAATCACCATATGTCTACAACAAATCAAGGTTCCTAACTAGACTTCTGTCGATAAGGAAAAATCATATGACATCTAAAAAGGATCCAAGCATTTGATGTGCCAAGGATTGTCTACAATGGATCAAGACTTCCACTTTACGAGTGGTGTCAAGATTGATTAAGAAAATAAATATAAATCATATAAGAGTGATTAAGAAAATAAATATAAATCATATAAAATAAATAACACAAGATTATGATTATTAAGCACATGTCAAGGGTTAGAAAATCCTTATTCTCATATCAAGGGTTTCACCCTTTCACCTTAGCAAAAGAGAAATTAGAAAGACATTATAAGAAAAAGAAAATAAATTGCAAGAAAAAGAACTCAAATATTACAACATTTCATTTCGTAATCATATAAAATAAATAACAAACTCTCAACCGGATTTTTTTTAAAATGACTCATGTACCCTTCAGTCAAGATTTTAACAAACCTTCTTTTTGTGCTCAGTCAACACATGACTATGGAGCTTAATAGAAAGAAGTCATATCGGTTCTAATATTTATTAAGGCTAACAACTTTAGGCAGGGGGCATTCATTCATCTCCTTTTTTTTGTTTTCTTCTTCTTTTTTCTTCTTTTTTTTTTTTAAAGAATTCATCTTTAATCGATGTAGCGAGCCTTAGGCTAATGACTCCTAGACCAGTTGGCCTTAGGGCATTAGGTGTTAACACACCCCTACAAGCTTAACGACTCAAGTTGCTGATGCTTTATTTTTGCTTTAAAACTTGTGGATAGTACAATGTTCAATCCCATTAAGCTTTCTCCTTAATCCATGTAACGAGCTTTGGGCCAATAGCTCTCAAACCAGTTGGTCTTAGGGTATCAGGTGTTAAGGCACCCCTCGGGCTTAATTGCTCGGATTAAGGAGGCTACGAGACCAAACTTATCCACAATTGCTCTTTTTTTTTTTTTTTGCTTTCATAATTTTTTTTTTGAACTTTCCCCTTCCTTATGTTGTTATCCTAAACAAAACAAAAGAACTCAAATATTACAACATTTCATTTCGTCACCCATAATCATGCATCAAGGTATGTGTGTGCGTGAAGAAAGGTTCATGAATACTTGCTTGGCGAGTACATAAGCACACAGTTTATTAAATGATAAGGTTGTGAGAGCTCATAGATTTGAATAATTCAAAAATCAAGTTATAAAATTCAAAAATCAAAACTAAATAATATCAAGTTAGTTAAAATAAGTCTTCGAAAATGCAAAAAAAAAAAACAAAAAAACAAAATGACAAATTGGTTAGAATGGGTTTCAAGAGTTCAAACTGACTCTCTTTACTCTGCCATTCCTGACCTAAAATGGGTCTCAAGAGGATTTGAACTCCTTACACCACACTCTGAATCTAATTACTAACTCGTTTTTTTTTTTTTTGCAAAAAAAAAGAAAATTCAAGACACACTTATGTCTACTATCCTCCCCCCCCAATCTAATGAAACATTATCCTCAATGTTTGAATGTAGAGAGATAAAGTATAGGAGACATTACCTGAAGCTTCTGCTATTCAAGAGAGACGACCTAAAAGACTCATAAAATAAAATGCTAAAAATAAAAAAAAAGACAAGAAAAAAATTACAAACGGAGCTTTGTCCCCTGACCAATTAATTTGAGTTATAGCTAGGTCAGGTTCATACTGGACTACTTGTAATTTGTCAAGTAACTTACTAGCAGAAGTGGCAGAAACAAGGATCTGTCGCACCGAATGAGGGATAAAATTCTGTTCTATAGCTACATCAACAAAACTTATCAAAGGATCAAAGAAATTTTTAACATTCAACAAACCTATGGGTTTTTTATGGAGATTTTGTTGGGCCCAAGACGCAATTTGAAAAATTCCTTCGAGAGTACCAAAGCCACCTGATAAAGCAATAAAGACATCCAAATTGATAAGCATATATGTCATACGTTCATGCATAGAGGAGACCTGTAACTCTTTCCCAACCGTTTTTCCAACGATGCTTTCTACAGCCAAAGCTCTAGGAATAATACCTGAAACTTGACTGACTCCTACGAGTGCAACTGTTGACACACAACCCATTAACCCGAGGCTACCTCCCCCATAAACCACATGAATCTTTCTTTCGGCTAATAGCCTACCAAGATAATTTGCTAATGCTACAAACTCTTCACTTATTCAAATCGAGATCCACAGAATATCTTTTAGATTCGACGTTTTGAGGTTCCCTCCATGTCTATGCAACTCCCTAACTCTGTGTGAAGAAGAGAACAAGAGATGTGATATTTATAGAGTGTAAAAAGGTATTCTAATGATGATATCTATATAGCTAGCTCGGTTTGACAATAATGCCTAGGAATTCAAAACAAAAGATGATGAAATAAGACACCATAAATGCACAAGTCAAACAAAAGATACGAATTAAAAAATGACAACTATAAGGCATTAAAATTCAAAAATGATGGCACACATGCATATGTACAAGTAGTTGTGACTGTGGCTCACATCTTCCTTTGGTTTTACGTCTAGAAACGACTTAAACACCTTCTATGAGTTGGGGATATGCTTCCCATCCAGTTTTCTTATAAACTGAAAAACATGGTCGTTTTGAGTCAGATTTTTAAGACTATAGCATTCCTGCTCATCTTGGAATTGTGTCCACAATTTCAAAATTTTATGCTGCACAAGTCCACAAGAATGCTTTTCAAGAGTAAATCGGATATCATCCAAAGACTCCCTACTCAGTCCATTCTTGATGAGCTGTAGTTTATCCTCTCGATTATTAGACAAATATCCCAAGGAGCGGCAACGCTGGTTACAAGTCCATCTTGCACATTTGTGATAAACTTGTAACCTTTTCGCTCTTCGCTTTTTGGCGTAAGAGCTTTTTCCTAAACCTGGCATATGAGAAACAAGATTATCTGAAAACTCACAAGAAAATCGAACCTTGGCGTCAATTAACCATCTTAAATCAGCAGGAATGCCCTTGCACATCAACATCCTTAGTCTTGTTGCCCGAGCTTTGTAAATTTTAAGCAAATCATTTTGAGGAAGAGAGGGAAAATGTTTGTGCAGTTTTGAGAGAATGGTATCCATGTGAAGAAAATGAGAGAGAAGAAAAGAAAATGAACGCAAGGTGAGCAACAGTTTTTAGGGAACTAAAAAACCGAATTTAAAAGTCACGGAGTACCGTATTCACCACTTGACCGGGAAAAATCAATCCTTAAAAAGGATCGATTAAAGCAATGGACTCCTCATTTTGGTCAAAATTTTCAAAGAATGGTTTTAACCATTGTCCATTAACTTTAAACACATTACCATTCTTTGGGTTCTCAATTTCAATTGCTCCATGAGGGAAAACATTTTTAACAATGAAAGGCCCAGTCCAACGAGACCGAAGTTTACCAGGAAACAAATGCAATCTTGAATCATACAAAAGAACTTTTTGTGAAGGTTCAAAAGATTTTCTAACAATGGATTTGTCATGAAAAACCTTCATTTTTTCTTTGTAGATTTTAGAATTTTTATAAGCCTCATTCCTGATTTCTTCAAGTTCACTCAGTTGGAGTTTACGTAACTTGCAAGCATCATTCAGATTTGTGTTAAATGTTTTAATGGCCCAATAAGCTTTATGCTCAATTTCCACAGGCAAGTGACAAGGTTTTTCATAAACTAATCAATAAAGAGACATTCCCAATGATGTTTTGAAAGCAGTTCGGTAAGCCCAAAGTGCATCATTTAGTCTTAAAGACCAATCCTTACGATTTGGGTTAACCGTTTTTTCTAAGATCTGTTTTATCTCCCTATTAGCTAATTCAACTTGTCCACTTGTTTGCCGATGATAAGGTGTAGAAATTTTATGGGTTATTCCATATTTCTTCATTAAAGTTTCAAATGGTTTGTTACAAAAATGTGTACCCCCATCACTAATAATAGCTCGAGGAATTCCAAGTCTACACAAGATATTCTCTTTCAAGAATTTGATAACTGTTTTGTGATCATTGTTTCGACATGGAATTGCCTCGACCCATTTTGAAACATAGTCCACTGCAACAAAAATGTACACAAAACCAAATGATGGTGGAAAAGGTCCTATAAAATCAATACCCAACAGTCAAAGATTTCAACTACAAGAATGAGATTCAAAGGCATCATTTTTCGTTTTGAAATGGATCCCAATTTTTGACAGTTTTCACAAGTTTTGCAAAATGCATGTGCATCCTTAAATAAGGTGGGCCAATAAAATCCACATTGCAAGATTTTAGAAGCTGTTTTTTAAGATGAAAAATGTCCTCCACATGCTTCAGAATGACAAAAATTAATGACACTACTTACCTCATTGTTGGGTACGCATCTTCTAATTATTTGATCTGGACAATATTTGAAAAGATGTAGGTCATCCTAATAAAAATTTTTCACCTCGATCAAAAACTTCTTTTTGTCTTGAGCATTCCAATGAGGTGGCATTTTTCCTGTTGCAAGGAAATTTACAATGTTAGCAAACCAAGGTACAGTAGCAACAAAAAATAAAAATTCATCTGGAAAAGAATCTTTGATAGGTGAAGTTTCAATTAATGTCTCTGTTGTTAGTCTTGAAAGATGATCTGCAACGACATTTTCAGCTCCTTTCTCATCCTTTATTGTGATATTGAATTCTTAGAGCAATAAGATCCGCCGTATCAATCTAGGTTTTGCATCCTGTTTAGACATTAAATATCTCACAGCTGCATGGTCAGTGTAAACAATTGTTGGAGAACCAATTAAATAGGATCGAAATTTGTCCAATGCAAATACTACTGTAAGTAGTTCTTTTTCAGTTGTTGTGTAATTCATTTGTGCATCATTTAAAGTCGTACTTGCATAGTATATCACATAAGGCTTACCTTCTTTTCTTTGTCCTAAGACAGCACCAACGGCATAATCACTTGGATCACACATCAACTCAAAAGACAAGGACCAATCGGGAGATTGCATAATTGGAGCAATTGTTAAAAGTCCAATTAACTTATCAAAGGCACTTTGACATTCTTGAGTCCATTCAAAAGAAGTGTCTTTGATTCAGAGGTTTAGATATAGCACTGAAATTTCTTATTAACTTCCTATAAAATCTAGCATGCCCTAAGAATGAACAGACCTCTTTAACTATTTTTGGTGGAGGCAAATGGGAAATTAATTCCACTTTTGCTTTGTCCACTTCAATTCCCTTAGAAGATACCGCATGACCTAAAATAATTCTCGAAGTGACCATATAATGACATTTTTCTCAATTCAAAATAAGACCTTTTTCTACACACCTTTTTAGGACTTTTTCTAAGTTTTCAAGAAAATTCTCAAAAGAATTTCCAAAGACAGTTAAATCATCCATGAAGACTTCTAAACAATGCTCAACCATGTCACTAAAAATGCTTAACATGCATCTTTGAAAAGTGGCTGGAGCGTTACAAAGTCCGAAGGGCATCCTCCTAAATGCAAAAGTGCCGAAGAGGCACGTGAATGTGGTCTTTTCTTGGTCTTCAAGGGCAATGAAAATTTGATAATAACCTGAGTAGCCATCGAGAGAAAGCAGTAGTAGGAGTGCCCTGCTACTCTTTCTAGAATTTGGTCAAATGATGGTAAGGGAAAATGGTCTTTTCTAGTGACAGCATTTAATTTTCTATAATCAATGCACATCCGCCAACTAGATGAGACTCGAGTTGGCAATAATTCGCCCTTTTCATTTTTAACTACTGTAATGCCAGATTTCTTAGGTACTACTTCTGTAGGGCTTACCTACTTGCTATCAGAAATAGGGTAGATAATTCCCACATCGAGTAGTTTAAGAACTTCATCCCTAATAACCTCTTTCATATGTGGATTCAATCTTCTTTGAGGTTGTTGGAATGTTTTGGCATTTTCCTCTAAATGTATTCTATGTGTCCAAATTAAAAGGTTAATGCCTTTTATGTCTTTTAAAGTCCACCCAATTGCATTTTTATGCCTTTTAAGCACTTCTATTAACTTACCTTGTTGCTCGCTAGTGAGGGATGAAGAAATTACCACCGGATATGTCTGATTCTCCCCAGGATATGCATATTTCAGTCCTTCAGGTAAGGGCTTCAATTCTAACTTGGGAGCTTCCTCTTCCTTAGTTTCATTCATTTGCCCCAATTCTTCGAATCTTGATTTTGAGCCTTTTTCCATCACCTGTGCACAATCCAGTAAAGAACATATATCAAAAAGATTAGGCTCTAGTTCCATACTTGATTCTAATGAATTGACTAAACAGGTTCCCAAAGGGTCAGAAGAACTCCCTTTTTGGATATGGTCTTCCACAATAGTTTCAATCATATTGGCCTCCTCAATTTCATCTTCTTCTTCATGTGGTTGTTTGCACATATTAAAAACATTAAGTTCCAATATTATGTTCCCAAATGATAGCTTCATGACTCCATTCCTGCAATTAATCGAAGCATTAGAGGTAGCTAGAAATAGACTCCCTAAAATAACAGGAATTGAATTACATACTTCCACTGGTTGTGTGTCCAAGACGATAAAATCCACTGGATAAATGAATTTATCAACTTGAACTAACACATCTTCTACTACTCCTCTTGGTACTTTAATTGATCTATCAGCAAGTAAAAGAGTCACAGAAGTCGGTTTTAACTCATCTAGATTGAGTTTTTGAAAAACCGAGTATGGAAGCAAATTCACACTAGCACCAAGATCAAGTAAAGCTTGTTCAATTTTATGGTCTCCAATAACACATGAAATTGTAGGACAACCTGGATCCTTATATTTCACTGTATTATTGTTTTGAAGAATCGCACTTACTTGCTCAGCTAGAAAGGCCTTCTTTTTCACATTCAATTTCCTTTTCATAGTGCATAAGTCTTTCAAAAATTTTGTATAAGAAGGTACCTGTTTGATCACATCTAGCAAAGGGATGTTGACCTTCACCTGTTTGAAAATTTTAAAAATTTCAGTATTATGAGTTGGCTTCTTTTGTGTGGCTAATGCTTAAGGAAATGGAGGTATCGATAAGGATTTGGTTTCTTCTTCGCTAGGTGTTGGTTTGGCAACCTCTTCCTGCCCTTTAGAGATTGGTTCTTCTTCTTTCTCACAAGGGTTACGAATGTGTTTTTCAACAACCTTACCATTGTGAAGGGTCATGACTGATTTGGCTTGGTCCAAATAATGGTTACTTGAACTCCCTGCATTTGAGTTAGATTGATCTTTGGGGTTTTGCAATGTTTGAGAAGGAAATTTCTCTTTTTCTTGGATGCTAAATGTAGATGCAAATTTTGTAAGAATGTCTGACAAATTTGCTAATGTTTGAGCAGTTTGACTATTGAAAGTCTCTTGCTTTGTAATGAATGAATGCAATGTTTCTTCAAGGTCATTCCTAGGAGGAGGAGCATATGCATGATCATGAGAATTTTGAAAATTTTGGCGTGTTTGAAAAGGGACTTGTGAAGATTGTGCGTGATTGTCATTTTTTCAACTAAAATTTGGATGATTTCTCCAACCGGGATTGTAAGTGTGTGAGTATGGATTATGATTTGGCCTTTTGAAAGTGTTCAAGGCATTGGCTTCTTCATGGAGACATTCCCTAAAGGCAGGCAAAGTTGCGCAATCATCAATAGAATGGTCATTATCATTATAAATGTGATAGACAATTTCTTGAATAGAATTCAATTGACCACTCTTTTTCATTTCTAAAGCCTCGACTTTTCTGGCTAGGGATGCATATTTGGCTTGAAGGTCATGGTCTTCCCTAAGGTTGTGAATGCCTCTATTGGATATCGAGGTTGGGGCCTTGCCTGGTACCTCATAGGTGCCAGCAATGTCCCAATTTTGTGCCTTGTCTGCCAAGAAATCTAGGTAGTCAATTGCTTCCTTAGGGTCTTTATCTCCAAATTCTCCATTACACATTAACTTTACTAGTTGCCTATCTTGAAGTGTGAACCCTTCATAGAAGTGTGCAACTATTCTCCAAGTTTCAAAACCATGGTGAGGACAGGGGTTAAGTAGTTCCTTATACCTATCCCAACATTGGTAAAGGGTCTCCCCTTGTTTTTGAGTAAAATTAGAAATTTGTCTTTTAAGAGAATTTAATCTATGGATAGGGAAATTTTTTTTCAAAAATTGTTGTTTCATCTCATCCCATAAACTGATGGAATTTGACCTCAAATTTTGTAGCCATGTTGTAGCTTTATCTTTTAAGGAAAAAGGAAAAAGCTTTAATCTAATGATGTTTATGCTACAATTTGGGTCACTATAAGAGTTACACACCTCTTCAAAGATTTTTAGGTGCGAATATGGGTTCTCCATATCAAGGCCATGCAAGGTGGGTAGAAGTCAAACAAAACTTGGTTTGAAATTGAAATGGATTGAATCGGGAGGAGAAATTACACAAGATGGTGCACTAGTCCTTACTGGATTCATGTAGTCTCCGAGGGTTCTTGGTTGGTTTTGATCATTTTGTTGGAACGGTTGTCCCCTTCGTCCGTGAACCTTTCCACTTGATTGTCAGCCATGTTTTCTAAGGAAGATGATGTTTTTCTAACAAGTCTACCACTAGATGTTCGTGAACAAATTTTCATGCAAGAATTAAAAAAGAAAAGAGAAGAAAAGATGAACACACGATAAAGAAAAAAATTAAGATCTAAAATAAGGAAAGAGAACACTTACAATTTTGTACGCCAAATTTTACCTTCCCCGGTAACGGCGCTAAAAACTTGACACATCCGAAAATAGGATTGTCTTTCAAAGTATAGGAGTGTCGAAGTAATAAACCCGGTGAGACCGAGGTCGATCCACGAGGAAGGGGATTTTAGCGCTACAAATTAAAAGTAAGCAAATATGATATGAATGATTCAAAGATATGACAAGATAATATCAACAATAGATGAGAATAATTAAAATGCGCAAGTAAAAGGAATTAACACAATAATAATGAAAGCTAAGGTTAGGGGATCCACCTTTGATATATCAAATAAGGATAAGTAGCCCATTTTAGTTATATGAATTATATTTGTTTCGTTACCAATATTTATACCACTTGTTGTAAATGGGTTCAAGCATCCAATGTGCCAATCACCATATGTCTACAACAAATCAAGGTTCCTAACTAGACTTGTGTCGGTAAAAAAGAACCATACGATATCTAGAAAGGATCCAAGCATTTGATGTGCCAGCGATTGTCTACAATGGATCAAAACCTCCACTTTACGAGTGGTGTCAAGATTGATTAAGAAAATAAATATAAATCATATAAAATAAACAACACAAGATTGTGATTATTAAGCACATGTCAAGGGTTAGAAAATCCTTATTCTCATATCAAGGGTTTCACCCTTTCACCTTAGCAAAAGAGAAATTAGAAAGACATTATAAGAGAAAGAAAATAAATTGCAAGAAAAAGAAGATTTATTAATAACATTAAAACACAAGAGAGAAAAACACAATAACAAGTGATCCTTGCCAAGGCCAAGACGCCCTAATAGGTCACAAGGCACCTCTATTTATAGATACATTCAGGGGTAAACTTGTCAAATTACAAAGGAATAATTGTCAAATATTAGATGCACCAACTTTGACAATTGGGGTAATTAGGTGAACCGACTTTGACCACCAATTTTGACATTGAATTATTGAGAATTTTAATCACATGTCTTCATGAAAGTCATAGATATTTCTCTCAGCTTTCTAGAACATCTTGATTCATATGATTTGGATACGTATTTTGAGAGATACGGTAAAAATACTAAGGCATGGTCAGGCTGGGCCGAATCTGCAGATGGGTTCACTTCAAACCCATTTTTGGTCTACTAAGAGCCCGAATTTGATGATGCTTCTGAAATACAATCTTGTAAATAATTTAATTAGCTTTTCAAAACATTAAGATTTGCACCATTCTGATCTATAAATAGAAAGTTATGCCCATTTTACGGAATCTATAACAAAACCAAAATTAAGATAAAGTTAATTCTAAAGATGTAAAGACTACAAATATGCTTAAGTTGAGGAATTTAATGACACTATTAATGCAATATGATAAACTAAACTCTTATTAAGCATACATATTTAAGTGTTCATCACGTTCCTATGATGAAATAGTGATGCCCATAAGGAAAAGCTTAAGCATTGTTTGTAATAATTCTTATGCGTTAGAAAACTACGTGGAGTGATAAGGTTACTCTTAGTTAAGAAGTCATCTATGTGAAAGAGAAGTGGGGCCACTTCAAGGAGAATTTTGTAGGCTTAATTCTTTAGAAACTCCAATAAAACCAGAGAGATGTTCGAGTCCAAAACAGCCATAATAGTGAGAACTGAATTGTGTGAGGAAGATTCCTATGTGAATTATATCCTCATTTACATAGACAACAGAATATTTCAAAGACATTGTGTCTGTTATTTAGCTAGTAAAGTAAATATATTTCACAATGGAAGGTTCAAAGGGTTAATACCTACTTATCCTATGTAGGTTTTGACCATTGAACTCCATCACCATATAAAAAAAAAATTGTTTGTTTTCTATCAATTTTAATCCATGTGGAGGATTGTTGGAAAGACTACTGGATTCATGGGTGAATGAAAAATTTATGAAACATATTTAATTTTGTAACTTATGGATTAATGAGCCGTTACAAAATTAATTTTGTAAATTATGTTTTAATGAGCCGTTACAAAATTTAATTTTGTAACTTATAGATTAATGAATCATTAATTAATCAATAGTAACGAATTAAATTTTGAGGCATTACAACTATTAGAAATTATATTTTGAGTCTTTACAATTTACTTAATTGTTGAGCCATTACAATCCTCTATAGATAGAGGCTTTTTACTCTTTCAGAATATATGGAAAAAGATATAGAAAAGAAAGAGAATTCATGTTTAGAGTGATCGAGTGGCACTTTTGGTTAGTCGGAGACAACTTCTAAGTGTTAGTTGCCTATTTAATATCTATTGTATCGTGCGAGATAGGCGTTGTTGATCTTCAAACACCTACGATGAAGGGTAAATCGATTTTAAGGGGATTGTGTGATACATGAGTCTTGAATTTTTGGACCTATTGTGTTCTTATTGTAGTTCTCGTATTTTCTATTTCAGTTTCTATTTACATATATATTTTGCCTAACATCATGCACATAAGAACCCTAGAGAATTCATCAACACCGATAACATATAAGCAAATATATTTTCTATGGGACCTGCTTCGTTGCGATTCAGTTGGCAAATATCTTTGAATATCAGATATGACAAAGAGCATTGGTGATAAATTAAAATTTTAAGGTAAATAGATTAGTCTTGTGAAATATAATTTATTTTGGTTAGTGCTAGTGCAACTGGGGGTGGATTGTGGACAACGGTCAATGACTGATGACAACTATTATTTGAACACAATAATTTGCCTTTTTTAATTTATTTTTTTATAAAATCTTATCATATATTTCATTAATTTATAATGTTTTAATATTCTTTTAAAATTTTAAATTTTAAATATATTTTCGTGACATATTCATTTAAACACTTCAGAATAATCATAAAATTTTATAAAATATTCATGTCTCTTTTCTTTATGTTACATTAGGATACTGAATAATATATTTGATTACCAAGCACATTTATAATTTCTAAACAGTATAACAATTTAAAAATGAAGTTTACATAATACTTTCGCCACTTTTTTTATGACAAACTATAGCTGATTATTTTTACACTTTGCAATCCCAATTATAGTCGTCCCCAAATTTGACCAACTTGCCTCCGATTTTAATAAAGTTGTTTTCATAATTAATAACACGAAATTAAGCGTTTACTTACGTGATTAACACAATTGAAAGGAAAAAATCCTAGTAGAGGAACCAGCTAAAAACCGTTCAAAAAATATTATTTCTATGATTAGGTTTGTTAGACAGGTCGCTATACATATACTAGTAAAGATGAGGAATACAAACATAAAATTAATGATTGTCTGTTGGGAGTCTTTTAATTGCAAGATTTGTGGGTTCCTTCTCTCCCCATGAACGCCAGCATAATGCTCCACAAATAGTTTTCTTTTTTAGAGCTCTCTTGTCGAGCTCACAATTATTGCTCTCTATTTGTTTTCATTTTTGTATTTGCAACAAAAGTTCTTGGAGTTACATTTTGCATCAGTAAATGTAACCATCCAAACATGTTAATAAGACTTTCCCTTCAAAATTCAGAACCCAACAAGCTCCACTCCAATCAATTGTCTTATCCAAAAACTTATCTGTTGTATCCAAGTACTCCTTTCTTTCTACTCTTATCCTCTTTCTCTTTTTCCTCGTTCATTTAAGAGAGAGAGAGAGAGATAAAGCGGTACAAGACTTTCTTAAAAAAAAAAAAAAAAAGGCCAATCCTAGTTTTGAATAAATGTTATTTCATAACATTATCAGGTAAAAACTTCGCACATATTTCAATAATATAGAGAAGTATAGTGCGATGCGTAATATCAAGCTGTCCTTTTTTTGGAAGATCATAATCATCACCATTACCTGAATAGATCAGAGTCCACTAGGAATTTTAAAAAATAAAAATAAAAGATTCTTAATGCATCTAAATGAAAGCAGTTAACTTAGAAAATGATTTACTTACATTCATTAGAATATATATAGAGATGACAAAATCTAGGATTGGGTGCAGGTTTGGATTTGGTGATTCGGAAACACCCGCGTCGGGCTAAAAAAAGGTCTGCGGATCCCGCAAAAAATTATTTTAACTGATTTAAAATTTACAAAACCACTTAAGGTTTCTGCGGCCGGCAGCTGTGGAAAGCTTTTCTTACCCAGGTTCGATTCACAATGGCGGAATGTAAAATGCTTTTCAATTTTTTTTTTCAATAATATGTAAGATAAAAGCATATAAAAAATATTTGCGTCGAGCAAAGGGAAGACGTGCCTGGCTCGGCGGGCTTGGTGTGCACGCCTGTATATGAACTGTTTGGGTTTGAATCTCCTCAACGGCGCATACAAGCATAATAATTTTTCAAAATAAAAATACCCGGGCCAAAGTTCACTTAGCAGTGCCCGCCCCCGGCCCAATCTATATCTGAATGAATGTCTCACTTGTGAGACGGGAAGGAAGCTGGTAACCTGGAATAACATAATGAATATCTCCCTTTCCTCTTGCTAAACCGTCATGGAGTTCCAAGATTATATAATGGAAATCAAAGACAGTAAGCAGAGCACAAGTTACCGTCGCGACTAGTTTTTCAAATTGAATGGACACTTGAGCTTCATTTATCCCAGGCACGTATAAGAGAAGAGGATCTGATAAGAGTCCATCCATACTTATTTCGACTGTCAATCGCCAATTATTATTATTGGTCTTGAATTTCTTCAAAATGTCCAACAGAACGACCTAAGAAGATTTTGATAGTTTTCTAATGCTTCCAACTCTTTCAGTTTTACCTCCAGAACGTGGAGGACATGTTAGGGAATTTCTTGTGCCTGAGTTTGTTCCATTTCCGAGGTCCCCGGAAAATTCTCTTGTTTTTGAACCTTCATCCAGATTCAGAAAAAGAGACCTTTGTGCAAAAAAATGTTTTACGTTTGTGCAAAAAAATGTTTTACGTTTGAAGACAAGTTGGCGTCCAATTAAATTAGAGCAAAACCTGCCAATTAATAAAGTTGTTACAAAAAGTTTTTCCTAGAATTTAATCGGCTGAAAACAACGATTAATTTCATGATCAACAATTGAAGATTACAAAAATCGTACTGAAGAGCCAGAGACCGGTTCAGAAAATATTATCAGTACTTAAAAAGTGCTGGATATCTGTATACAAAGTTCTACTTAAGGATGAGAAGAAGGAGTTTAATTCATAGACACAAAATTGTAACTATTAGAAGTGCTTTAATAATTGGATTGGTGGAACCCTTTTCATGTAACCTTGTCTTCGACGATGATAAAGGGGACGCTTATGATCATTTGCAAGCGTCAGCCACCATACTGTTGAGCCAGGGGGAGCCACAATCATCTGTAGAAGTTGTTGTACCTCTTGGATATGAAGAACCTCAGCCAAAACAATCTGAGCGAGGTAGGATTCCGTCGAGGAAATATCCGAAATCAAAATATGCACTGCTTACTGATGAAGGAGGAGCCAGAGACAAGCTAGAACTATGTAGAGACATAGTTGGATTAGAAGCTGTCTAATTACTTTTGTTGTTACTCCCTTTCACATGGGATGGAGGGGGAGAATTGATGAGCTCATGCATGACATGCATGAGTTCTAGAATTCTGCTGAGCTCATGCATGGCATGCATGGCTTCCAGAATCCCTCCCATGTGAATGCATTGAAAGTCAAAAGAAGTAGCCAAATTTGATTTGAATTTGTATGCAGAATTTTCCTTATAAATATGGGACGAATTCTGCCTTGTTAAAAACATCACAGAGATTCCAGAGAGAGTCCAGAGTCTAAACTAGAGAGTTTAGGATTAAGAGAGAGAGCCAGGAGAGCTCCAGAAATTTTAGGAGAGTTTTTGTATAATTCTTGTACATTAATTTTCTCTGTTAATACAAGTAACTTTTCTCCCAAATTCTGTTCTGAGTTGATCATTACATCCCAACAAGTGGTATCAGAGCCTCGTTGAGCTCCTGGAACGTCAGAACAGAAAGGAAAAATTCAGAGAAAATTTGTCCCATGTTTTTGGAAAATTTCGATTTTTCGGAAAGTCATCGAATTTCGAATTTGAAGTGTTCTGTGTGTTCGTGACATCGTCCTGATCATTCTGCAATTTTCCGGCGACCGATCCGACGTCCAGAGAGGCCGCACGCGCCACCGACCTGGTCTGCGAGTGGGCATCACTCGCCCCACGCGCTGCACGCGCGTCTCAAGGAAGAAGACGACCACGTCAGCGCCGCGTCATCAGCCACGTCAGCGACCTTTTCGCCACGTCAGCAGGCCATGTCAGCAGATCGCCACGTCAGCCGGACACGTCAGCACGCCACGTCAGAGCCACGTCAGCACTGTGGACCCCATCTGACACGTCAGCAAATCGTTGGAAAATTTCATTTTGGCCCCTGTATTTCCGGGTAATAACATTTTGACCCCCTGAGTTTATGAAATTTACATTTCAGTACCTAGGAAATATCAGTTTGGCCCCTGTAGTTCTGGTGAATGACATTGTGCCCCCTTTTAGTTTCTGAAATTTCAGTTTAGCCCTTAAGAAATTTCAGTTTAGTCCTTAAAGTTTCCAAGCTTAGTATTTATTGTATAAAAAGAATTTTTGAGCCCCGGAAGAGGCTATTCCACCTAATTTGACCGTTCCGGACGTAACGGTGGGCTCGGTTTTTTGAAATTCCATCTCTATTTTAGTGAATTAATTATTCTAAAATGGAAGAATCATCCGGAGCCATGATTAAATTGACTGCTACAAATTACACACTATGGAGGCCCAGGATGGAGGATCTCCTTAGTTGTAAGGATCTATATGACCCTATAGAATTTGAAGGGCAGAGACCTGAGACAGAAAAAGAGGCAGAATGGAAGAAAATTAACAGAAAATGCATCGGTCAGATCAGACAATGGATCGATCATAGTGTCTTCCACCATGTAGCCAAAGAAACAGATGCATATACTCTATGGAAAAAATTAGAGAGTATGTATCAAGCCAAGTCAGCACGGAAACAAAGCCATCCTGATGAGACGGCTTGTGAACTTGAAGTTGCGGAGCGGAACTCCTGTAGCAGAACATACAAGTGAGTTCCAGAACTTGGTGAATCAGTTGACAGCAGTCGAGTTACAGCTTGGAGACGAGGAACAAGCACTTCTACTTCTCAGTTCCCTTCTAGATTCATGGGAGACACTAGTGGTCTCCATCAGTAATTCAGCACCCGGAGGCAGACTTACCCTATCAATGGTTAAGGATGCCTTAATGAACGAGGAGGCAAGAAGAAAAGATGCAGGCGCCAGTCAAGATGAAGCCTACATCACAGAGAATCGAGGAAGACAGTCTCGAGGTGAAGACTGGAGAAGAGGTAGAAGCAAAAGCAGAGGCAGATCAAGGGGCAGGTCATCAGATGGGCGGAGACCTACATACAAGTGCTACAACTGTGGCAAAGAGGGACATTTGAAGAGAAATTGTCGCAGTCTTCGGAAGCAGAACCAGGAGAGTTCACAGGCACAAAGCAACGAAGAACCACGAGTTACAGTGGTAGAAGATGTAACCATTTGTGCAGAAGAGACGTGCTTTCACACAGCAAATCAAGGAGTAGAATGGGTCATTGACACAGCAGCTTCCTGCCACGTCACTCCTTGCAGAGATATCTTCACCACGTACAAAGCAGGAGACTTTGGGATAGTGAAGATGGGTAACAACAGCACCGCCAGAATTATGGGAATTGGTTATGTTCAATTCCAAACGAACGTCGGATGCAAAATAACTTTGAAGGATGTTTGTCATGTGCCAGATCTTCGACTCAACTTGCTCTCGGTAAAAGCCTTTGATCAGCAAGGCTATGAGAGTTGCTTCACCAATGGTACATGGAAGATGTTGAAAGGGGTCATGGTGGTTGCTCGAGGTAAACTATGTGACAATCTTTACAGGACTCATGTAAAGATAGATAGAAAGAGCCAGGTTGAGCTTCAAAGGAACCAGAAAAAGTTTCGAAAGCAGATCAAGAGAAGGAAAACGAAGAGATTGTTGAGCCAGAGGGAGCCACAATCATCTGTAGAAGTTGTTGTACCTCTTGGATATGAAGAACCTCAGCCAAAACAATCTGAGCGAGGTAGGATTCCGTCGAGGAAATATCCGAAATCAAAATATGCACTGCTTACTGATGAAGGGGGAGCCAGAGACAAGTTAGAACTATGCAGAGACATAGTTAGATTAGAAGCTGTCTAATTACTTTTGTTGTTACTCCCTTTCACATGGGATGGAGGGGGAGAATTGATGAGCTCATGCATGACATGCATGAGTTCTAGAATTCTGCTGAGCTCATGCATGACATGCATGGCTTCCAGAATCCCTCCCATGTGAATGCATTGAAAGTCAAAGGAAGTAGCCAAATTTGATTTGAATTTGTATGCAGAATTTTCCCTATAAATATGGGACGAATTCTGCCTTGTTTAAGCATCACAGAGATTCCAGAGAGAGTCCAGAGTCTAAACCAGAGAGTTTAGGATTAAGAGAGAGAGCCAGGAGAGCTCCAGAAATTTTAGGGGAGTTTTTGTATAATTCTTGTACATTAATTTTCTCTGTTAATACAAGTAATTTTTCTCCCAAATTCTGTTCTGAGTTGATCATTACATCCCAACACATACCGATATCGATATGTCAGCGTTTATTTATGCTTTCCATGTATAAAGTCCTTTTCCTCTTCATTATTAAGCTTAGAACTGTAATATTACAGACTTTTTGTTATCTTAATCGGCACTTCTCTATATATACACACACACCATTCACATATCAGAACTGCAATAGATTAAGCAGAGATGAGTTGTCAATACTCGTAAAAAGTCAAAATAAAACTGCTGCCTAGCCCTTACCAGCATGTGGCTCCACTCAACTTTAGCTTTTCAGAGCTTTGTTTCAAATTAACAATTATTGGTCTCTCTTTGTTCACCTTTTTGTATATTTTACAAAAGTCCTCGGAGGTACATGCGTATGATCGCCTCCAATTTTTTGTTTATTGTTTTTTTTTTTTTTTTATAATCCTTGTAACGTTACAACAGGACAACAAACCTCGGTAAGTTGTAATTTTTCAAAAACTTCTCTTACATAGCCAACTCCTCTCATTCTAGACCCCATATCCTGGTTTTTTTTTTTTTTTTAAATTGAAACAGAAAAAGAGAGAGAGACTCCCATCTGCTTTGACCAACTATAACCAAGCACAGCAGGATTCGATGACAGCTAGACTAATTGTTGTAAATCTGGACGTCCATTTTTTTGGGCTACTAATCCAAATGGATTATTGATGTTTTTCACCAGTCAAAAGAATTATTCGGCCCAGCCCATTACTTAATAAATAATGATATCGTGTTAATTACCTGTACTTTTAAGAAAGAATCATCATTCCATTGAGCCTCCAGCCGTCGTTTTTAAGTTAAGGATAAATTTATCAAAATATAAACAAATTAATAAAGAAATATGTATTATTTATTATTCCTAATTATTTTATCCTATTATTAGTCTCATTTCAGTAATAATATGCCTATAAATTATTCTTCTACTATTAGTTAATCGAATTAAATTAAACAAAACTATTTTTTTTAAATTGAGTTAAAAAATTATCATTAAGTCTTATCACTCTTTTACTTCTAACAAAAAAATAGTAACAACATAATCATTATTGCTATGCAAAGAAGATGTACTCCTCTCATGCTTTACTTTTGTAGTATATCAATGAAAATCATATTTATTTAAAAAAAAAAAGAAATAATCGCCTCTTTATTCAATAAATGATTTCATCTCTTTATTATAATAAATTCATTGGATTAAAGGAAATATAAGAGACGATATTTCATTGGATTGGAGGGAATTTTTCATAAATGGTAAAAAGAAAATTTTATAAAAGGTAAAAATAATCTGCAATATTTAAGGAAAGGAAAGATACTCATTTTTATTAACTTAGGATATTTAACCCCCATTTAATTTAGGAATGGGGCTTAAGTTGATTAATAGGACCTGAATAGAGCTGCTTATTAGGAAATTGCTATTGCTATATAACAAAATAATCATGACATCTAGATTCAAAGGAAACATTATCACTTCTCAAAAGCCTCCAAAATTAGGTCACTTTCTAATTTTCCTATAAATTTTTAAATATTGAACAATATTAAAAATTATATTGACAAGTACTTTGTTCTTTTTTATGAAACAACTGAATCTTATTAATTTTACAAACAGTGCGCTCGATTACAAGCCATAGATATAAACTAATAGGGACCTTGGAAATTTACAAGCAGACTAGTAAAATATTTATTGAGTTTGGTACTTATTGAACTGATATTTTTTACTAGTGACGTCACGGCCAAGTTATGGTAAAGCGCAAGATGAGCAGGCCAACCTTTTGTTTTTAAGCAGTGATCTTAGGCCACAGTCTGCATCCTGCGTAGGGATTTGTGCATTCCTTCTCAAGCGCAAGTGTCGTTTGAAACGCCAGCGTAACTGTATGAAACGAACTGGCTGTTTTTTGGTGAATACATTTTTCAAGTCATAGGCCACAATAACAAAGGCTTCGACATCTGTACCCGCTTGAATACTGTTGGTTGATATCGGGGAGTCAAATGAGTAAGGATCAGTTTGAATACAGCTCACAAGCTCTTCTCCGTAGAAGTCCCCATCTTCCAGATAACTATTTTTGGGATTGCAATGACTAGTAATTTGGGTGCCCGTTGTTCGATCCCTGGAAGGGTAGGTCCATAACACCCCTTGGACCAAAAAAATCATCACATCAATTGGGTCTCCTTCTCGGATAACTCGAGTGCCCTTGGCAAAGAAAACTGGCTTTATACAGTCGCACAAGTCCTCCAATGATGCATCACTCCACCTTTTAAACTTATCAACCTTGATATACAAACAAGAATGAGAACAAGTATACATTGAATCAAATTTCATGAATTTTAGCTTTTGATCTCCACTCTAATTTCGCCTTAGTTTACTTCTTTTGACATACTTTCGGAAAGTTACAAATTCCATAAACATTTCTTGTATTGAACATATAATCCCTTTTTATCATTTTGAAATTATTTTCTTTTATTCCTTATAACATATATGTGGGCCTGGGAACAACAATGTCCTTAGTAATTATCCCTAGTTCAAGCTAGTCTTCTAACATCTTTGTAAAGCTTTATCATGTCATTAACCTTAATATGCCAGAGCTAGCTTAAGTATAGAAGTTGAAAGACTACACTTTGTGCAATCTTCATCTCATTAGATGAACAAATTGTATTGGATGCGCTTCCATGTCACTATAGCTAGCTGTTCTTCTGGACATTATCTTGACAAAGAATTACTAACAAATTAATAGAAGATTCCAACACTCGAGTAGTTCTACAAAGTCAAAGGAACTTGCCTTTTTGATCCGTTCTAAGCAGAGTTGTCGGGATAATTTCCCACTAACCTCCTCAGGAAGATTATTGAACATATTTTCTATATTAACGTCTTTGATTTCCGGCCATTTATTTCGCTCATTCTTCCTTATTTGCGATCGAAGATCATCGGGAATGTTTTTACATTCCATCCACTGGTTTTTCTCTCTCAACTTTGGTTTCAACTCTGCAAATTTTTCCCTTTCAGACTGCAGAAATACCCATTGCGGAAAACGAGTTATTCGTTGGGCTTCGTTTTAGCATATAACAGTAAGTTAATTAACGAATATTAACTATTGGAATCATAGAGCAATTACCTGAACCTCTCCAATAAGAAAGAAAAACATAAACACAGCATAGACGATTAAAAATATTATAAAGATGTTTTGCCAGGCACTGACACCTGCTTCAAGGCCCTGAGCGAAACTACTGCAAGAAATTAAATGCAGATATGTAAGTGAATCTAAGACTTGTAAGTAAAGAAGTTAGATAAGTACAAAATTATTAATGAGAAATTATTTATTTCTTCCTGTTTGATTGGTTTAGTGTTTGAACGGTTCAGAAATTGTAGATAAGACATCATACATAATATAAAAGAATTGAGTATAACAATGTAAGTAGAGGTACCTGAGATATTGGAGGGCCCATCGAGAAAAATATAAAATCATCAGCAGAGAACTTCCCTTCCTCAGAATTCCAGAGTCATGGATAGTAGTATATATTCCAAAATGATAGACGGTTGCATTTGTATAGCAAGAATCATTAATAAGCTCGCTTAAATTGTGTACTTTTTGTTTCTTCATCACAACACAATTATAAACATTATAATCACTTTTTGAATTAGTGTGATACTTGTAAGCTTGAATCCAGCACTGAGTTTCGTTGTATATCGCTGGGATGTACCAAAAGGCTGCAAATAACTGAAAAATAAGCAAATCAACAGTTGGTCAACAAATAAATCATTGTACGTGTAAAAATGTAATTAAAACAGTCCAAAGTCTAATATTGCCACTAATTAAAGCCTGGAGCAATTTAACTTACTTGAATGCTATAAACAAAAACAAAAAGGAACAAGCGTAACAATTTGGTTATGAACAGTAATGAGGAAGTCTTCGGTCTCTTTAACAATATTGCCATCGCTGCATATAGTCTTGGGAGATGTAGAGCGACTAGATAATAAAGTGCAATCATTATCAATCCCTTCCTTGATGAGGTCAAAGAAATCAAAACCATCACCTGCCAAACTTGGAGGGCACAAGAGATGTAAATCAAATTAAACTATACATATAGGACTAAGTTACCGCTCCACGTTTTTGGCCGAAATTTAATAAAGTTAATGTAAACAGAACAGAAATAAAATTTATGCCTTACCTACTGCAACCAGAAAGATGCTGAGAAATTGATGAAGCATTAGAAAATGTCGAAAAGATTGATCTTTTGTTGTGATTGCGATACCCAGAAGAAGCTTTAACATATATTTCATTGTATCCTTTCGTAGCAGTTTATCCTTGAATTTCTTGAAATCGAACTTCTTAAAATCGAACATAGTATAAAAGATTATCATGTTAAGGATTTCCAGCAGCGAACGAAAAGCAAAGACGGTAAACCCCAGCCTTCTATTCAACTCAACGCACTTATTATCATCATTGATCTTAACTATGTACACGATAAAATAATCGAATAGGACTCCAGCTGCATGTAGAGTCGAAACAAGCCGAAGACGATAATCATCAAACTCTTTTTTCTTAAAAACATCAACCACAGTGCGATAGCAAGATCTTGTTGTTCCCAATTTTCCTTCCTCCATTTTCTGATCCAGAGACCTGTGCGTTCAGTATAAATTAGGAACACAAAACGTGCCAATTAATAAAGTGGTAATTTTTTTCTAGAATCAAATCAGCAGAAAACGTTTACTTACATGATGATCAACAAATAAAAAGAAAATATCCTACAGAAGAACTTGTTGAAAAATATATTCTCAGTTTAAAGTGGAAGATCTTTAAAATATCAGAACATTGAGTGGATTTCTATGATCAATTTTATTAGACAGATATACCATTAAATATGAGAAAAGGGAATGGCAATCAATAAACTCAATAATTGGGATCTTCTTTGGATTCCATTTCATCTAACCTTATCTTCTATCATGGTGAAGTAATGCTTATGCACACTTGCTATCGTCATCCACTCTACCTATTATTTGCTTTCCTCATGCCACGCATAAAGTCTATTTTCTATTAATTATATATTTAACAAGTCAGACCTTCAATGGGTTAAAAAGAAATGAGTTGATCTTGGGTCAAGGCATCCTACTTTTCTCCCCATGAAAATGCTCTGCGGTAGGATAAAAAATAAGGCGGCTGCATGTGGAACGGTAATTGGAAAGTTGTAACATGGGTTATGCATGTGGAACGGTAATTGCGTTATCACTGGATACATTGTATTTTCAATGGGGAAGCCACAATGTTTCGTAAGATTGTTTGAAGGTGAACAGAAAAGGAAGGTTAGAAGGCCAAGTCCAAGACGTATAGGAGATAGAAAAAATAAGAGAAATGAAGTAGTTTTAGCTAGTGTGCTGAATAAATGTTGTAGTTATTTTGTCCCGTAATATCTTTAAAGTTGTGATGTTTGTGATTAGTCATAAAAGTCCTACCTATTGTAACTTAATCTCGATCAATCAGGTAGCTAAAAATCAGTGATTGATTAGTACAAAATTAATAATAATGATAAGGAATAGAGAGCAATAATGACACTCCTATATTAGGTGTATCTATATATCTAACTATTTTGTGAAGCAATCTGAATCAATTATCATATATATTAATTTAATTACCACGTCTACCACTCGCCATAGTAGTTAACCATAAATTGATTTAACGTAAACGCATCATGTTTTTTTGTGTTCATCTGAACTCCCTAATCATACAGGAAAATAAATCTTATTTAAGCATGTTATAGTATTCTGGCTGAGATCTATCTTGAGTAATACATTATAACCAAGATAGTAGGATAAGCAAATATTTCGATGGTGAGTTGAAGCGACAAATGATTAATATAACTTTATGGATGAATTTATTAGAACAACAAAACTTGATTACCAAATTTATCAGAGCTTTCCATCTGCCCACATATTAATGCAGGCCAACCATGATATGTTGCATTAGCTGCCACTTGTTACTTCATGGTTGGAACTAATAACTTCAGCAAGTCAAGGGCAAGGAATTTCACTCCCTTTTTTTTATCTCTTTTTTATCTAAACACTAAGAATAGGTACCTTATTTTGCATGTGATCTGTTTCAAAACAAAAACATTGGGAAATTAAACAATGTTGCTCGGATATATATGTTTTGAAGAGCAGAAACGGCTAGCGTCACTTGTGTGGTACAAGTCTTTTAAAGCACTATTCTCTTACAAAAGGAAAAACATCCCTTCGCACCTTTTCACTCGATATCACTTGTCATATTTTACTCAAAATAATTATATTTTATTAAAAAATAAATTAAATTCAAAATTATTTAGTTAATAAGTAATAAATTTTATGATATTATTATTTTCTAAAAGTATTTAAAAAAATTTATGCATATTTATTTATTTTTGTATATATTAATTCTATTTTTTGAAGTAACTAATTTGGACCAGCAAGTTGTTGGGATGTAATGATCAACTCAGAACAGAATTTGGGAGAAAAATTACTTGTATTAACAGAGAAAATTAATGTACAAGAATTATACAAAAACTCCCCTAAAATTTCTTTTGCTCTCCTGGCTCTCTCTCTCAATCCTAAACTCTCTGGTTTAGACTCTGGACTCTCTCTGGAATCTCTCTGATGCATAAACAAGGCAGAATTCGTCCCATATTTATAGGGAAAATTCTGCATACAAATTCAAATCAAATTTGGCTACTTCCTTTGATTTTCAAAATTGGAGGTGCCTAACAAATTTGACTCTCAATGCATTCACATGGGAGGGATTCTGGAAGCCATGCATGTCATGCATGAGCTCAGCAGAATTCTAGAACTCATGCATGTCATGCATGAGCTCATCAATTCTCCCCCTCCATCCCATGTGAAAGGGAGTAACAACAAAAGTAATTAGACAGCTTCTAATCCAACTATGTCTCTGCATAGTTCTAGCTTGTCTCTGGTAACCACTTTTGTTAACATGTCGGCTGGATTCTCTTTAGTATGGATCTTCACCAATTTCAACAGTTGCTTGTCCATCACCTCTCGTATCCAATGATAGCGGATGTCGATATGCTTCGTTCGAGAATGGTACACTGAGTTCTTGCTCAAATCCAGAGCACTTTGACTGTCACAGTGTACTTTGTATTCCTTTTGCTCAATCCCAAGTTCTTGGAGAAACCGCTTCAGCCACAACATTTCTTTTCCAGCTTCCGCTGCGGCAATGTATTCTGCCTCTGTCGTGGATAGCGCAATACACTTCTGTAGTCTTGACTGCCATGATACAGCTCCCCCTGCAAAAGTGTAAACAAAACCTGATGTAGATTTCCTACTGTCAGGTTCTCCGCCATATCTGAATCTGTATAGCCTTCCAAGATTGGATCAGCTCCCCCGTAACACAAGCATATCTTCGAAGTACCTTTAAGGTATCTGAGAATCCACTTGACTGCCTCCCAATGTTCTTTCCCTGGATTGGAAAGAAATCTGCTCACGACTCCTACAGCATGAGCAATATCTGGCCTTGTACACACCATGGCATACATCAAACTTCCTACAGCAGAAGAATAGGGTACCGACGCCATGTCCTCTATCTCTTTCTTGGATGAGGGACATGATCTCTTGCTCAGCTTGAAATGATTAGCCAGTGGTACACTAACTGGCTTGGCACTATCCATGTTGAACCTTTGGATCACACGTTCAACATATTTTTCTTGAGACAGCCATAATTTCTTTTGTTTTCTGTCTCGACGAATGCGCATCCCCAAGATTTGCTGAGCTGGTCCCAAGTCCTTCATATCGAAGGTTTTTGATAGTTCATTCTTCAGCTGCTTTATTCTTGTTGCATCTTTTCCGACGATCAACATGTCGTCCACATATAACATTAATGCAACAAAGTCTCCACCTGGAAGTTTCTGAAAGTAGACGCATTGGTCTGCAGCGGTTCTTTTGTACCCATGACTCACCATGAAGGAGTCAAACTTCTTGTACCATTGCCTTGGTGCTTGTTTGAGGCCATACAAGCTCTTTTTGAGCTTGCACACGAGGTGTTCTTTTTCTGGAACCTCGAACCCTTCTGGCTGCTCCATGTAGATTTCTTCATGCAAGTCTCCATGAAGAAATGCTGTCTTCACATCCATCTGTTCAAGCTCCAAATCAAGACTTGCTGTTAATCCGAGGATGACGCGGATTGAGGACATTTTTACCACCGGTGAAAAGATTTCATCAAAGTCAATTCCTTTCTTCTGAAGGAATCCTTTTACCACCAATCGGGCTTTATGTTTCATTACCTTCCCTGTTCCATCTTTCTTGAGCTTGAATACCCACTTGTTCTTCAGTGCCTTCTTTCCGTCTGGGAGTTCGACCAGTTCATAAGTTTTGTTCTTCTCTAGAGAATTCATCTCATCTTGCATTGCATGCAGCCATCGTTCTTTGTCTGGATGAGATAAAGCTTCATGAAAGCTTTCTGGCTCCCCCTCATCAGTAAGCAGTGTGTACTCTGATTCCGGATATCTCCTCGACGGAATCCGACCTCGCTCCGATCGTCGTAGCTGAGGTTCTTCATTTCCAGGAGGTATAGCAGCTTCTATAGGTGATTGTGGCTCCCCCCGCTCAGTAATCTCTTCATTTTCTTCCTCCTGATCTGCTTCTGGAACTTCGTCTGGTACCTCGTCATTTCTTGTAGCATTTGGTGTTGGGGTAGAATCTGCAACAATATCTGGGGCACTGCTAGTGGGATTTGTAGATATTGTTGTCTTTTCAGCGTCTTCATATGTTTGGTCTTCGTGAAATACGACATCTCTGCTCCGGATGACTTTCTTTTCTTTGGGATCCCATAATCTGTATCCGAATTCTTCATCTCCATAACCGATGAAGATACATGGAACAGTTCTTGCATCGAGCTTCTGTCTGAGCTCCTTGGATACATGTACGAAGGCTAAACAACCAAACACTTTCAAATGATTATAGGAGGGCTTTTTGTTAGACCATACCTTTTCTGGAATCTCGAAGTTCAGTGGTGCCGATGGTGCTCTGTTGATTAAGTAACAGGCGGTGCGAACTGCCTCCCCCCAGAATGGCTTGGGTAACTTAGCCAATCTGAGCATGCTTCTGACTCGTTCCATGATGGTTCGATTCATCCTCTCGGCCACTCCATTGTGTTGTGGTGTGCGTGGGACTGTTCTTTCATGTCGAATGCCATATCTTCGACAGTAGGCATTGAACTCTCTGGAGGTATACTCGCCTCCGTTATCTGATCGAAGGCATTTTAATTTCTTACCCGTTTCACGTTCTACCATGGCGTGAAACTCCTTGAACTTCTCCAGAACTTCATCCTTCGTCCTGAGGAAATAAACCCACACTTTCCGAGATGCATCATCAATAAAGGTCAAGAAATACCTTTTACCGCCTAAGGACTCGACTTCGAGAGGTCCGCATACATCACTGTGTACTAGCTCCAATAGCTTTGATTTCTTCACTGATGAGGAGCTGAATGACACCCTCCGTTGTTTCCCGTACAAACAATAGTCGCAAGGATGAGACGCTGCATCCTTGGAAACAGTGATCAGCTTCTTTTTCTGAAGGGTTGATAAACCCTTTTCACCCATGTGACCGAGCCTTTTATGCCACAAATCTAGAGGTACCATGTGCTCTGCTACATGAAGGCTCTCTCCGTTTATCTTTACATGAGTCCTGTAAAGATTGTCACATAATTTACCTCGAGCAACCACCATGACCCCTTTCAACATCTTCCATGTACCGTTGGTGAAGCAGCTCTCATAACCTTGCTGATCAAAGGCTTTTACCGAGAGCAAGTTGAGTCGAAGATCTGGCACATGACGAACGTCCTTCAAAGTTATTTTGCATCCGACGTTCGTTTGGAATTGAATATCACCAATTCCCATGATTTTGGCGGTGCTGTTGTTTCCCATCTTCACTATCCCAAAGTCTCCTGCTTTGTACGTGGTGAAGATTTCTCTGCAAGGAGTGACGTGGCAGGAAGCTGCTGTGTCAATGACCCATTCTACTCCTTGGTCCGCTGTGTGGAAGCACGTCTCTTCTGCACAGATGGTTACATCTTCTACCACTGTAACTCGTGGTTCTTCGCTGCTTTGTGCCTGTGAACTCTCCTGGTTCTGCTTCCGAAGACTGCGACAATTTCTCTTCAAATGTCCCTCTTTGCCACAGTTGTAGCACTTGTATGTGGGTCTCCGCCCATCTGATGACCTGCCCCTTGATCTGCCTCTGCTTTTGCTTCTACCTCTTCTCCAGTCTTCACCTCGAGACTGTCTTCCTCGATTCTCTGTGATGTAGGCTTCATCTTGACTGGCGCCTGCATCTTTTCTTCTTGCCTCCTCGTTCATTAAGGCATCCTTAACCATTGATAGGGTAAGTCTGCCTCCGGGTGCTGAATTACTGATGGAGACCACTAACGTCTCCCATGAATCTGGAAGGGAACTGAGAAGTAGAAGTGCTTGTTCTTCGTCTCCAAGCTGTAACTCGACTGCTGTCAACTGATTCACCAAGTTCTGGAACTCACTTGTATGTTCTGCTACAGGAGTTCCGCTCCGCAACTTCAAGTTCACAAGCCGTCTCATCAGGATGGCTTTGTTCCGTGCTGACTTGGCTTGATACATACTCTCTAATTTTTTCCATAGAGTATATGCATCTGTTTCTTTGGCTACATGGTGGAAGACACTATGATCGATCCATTGTCTGATTTGACCGATGCATTTTCTGTTAATTTTCTTCCACTCTGCCTCTTTTTCTGTCTCAGGTCTCTGCCCTTCAAATTCTATAGGGTCATATAGGTCCTTACAACTAAGGAGATCCTCCATCCTGGGTCTCCATAGTGTGTAATTGGTAGCAGTCAATTTAATCATGGCTCCGGATGATTCTTCCATTTTAGAATAATTAATTCACTAAAATGGAAATTGAATTTCAAAAATCCGAGCCCACCGTTACGTCCGGAACGGTCAAATTAGGTGGAATAGCCTCTTCCGGGGCTCAAAAATTCTTTTTATACAATAAATACTAAGTTTGGAAACTTTAAGGACTAAACTGAAATTTCTTAAGGGCTAAACTGAAATTTCAGAAACTAAAGGGGGCACAATTTCATTCACCAGAACTATAGGGGCCAAACTGATATTTCCTAGGGACTGAAATGTAAATTTCATAAACTCAGGGGGCAAAATGTTATTACCCGGAAATACAGGGGCCAAAATGAAATTTTCCCACGATTTGCTGACGTGTCAGATGGGGTCCACAGTGCTGACGTGGCTCTGACGTGGCGTGCTGACGTGTCAGATGGGGTCCACAGTGCTGACGTGGCTTGATGACGTGGCGTGATGACGTGTCCGGCTGACGTGGCTTGCTGACGTGGCGATCTGCTGACGTGGCCTGCTGACGTGGCGAAAAGGTCGCTGACGTGGCTGATGACGCGGCGCTGACGTGGTCGTCTTCTTCCTTGGAATGGCGCGTGCAGCGCGTGGGGCGAGTGACGCCCACTCGCAGACCAGGTCGGAGGCGCGTGCGGCGTCTCTGGATGTCGGATCGGTCGCCGGAAAATTGCAGAATGATCAGGACGTCGTCACGAACACACTGGACACTTCTAATTCGAAATTCGATGACTTTCCGAAAAATCAAAATTTTCCAGAAACAGGGGACAAATTTTCTCTGAATTTTTCCTTTCTGTTCTGACGTTCCAGGAGCTCAACGAGGCTCTGATACCACTTGTTGGGATGTAATGATCAACTCAGAACAGAATTTGGGAGAAAAATTACTTGTATTAACAGAGAAAATTAATGTACAAGAATTATACAAAAACTCCCCTAAAATTTCTGGAGCTCTCCTGGCTCTCTCTCTCAATCCTAAACTCTCTGGTTTAGACTCTGGACTCTCTCTGGAATCTCTCTGATGCATAAACAAGGCAGAATTCGTCTCATATTTATAGGGAAAATTCTGCATACAAATTCAAATCAAATTTGGCTACTTCCTTTGATTTTCAAAATTGGAGGTGCCTAACAAATTTGACTCTCAATGCATTCACATGGGAGGGATTCTGGAAGCCATGCATGTCATGCATGAGCTCAGCAGAATTCTAGAACTCATGCATGTCATGCATGAGCTCATCACAAGTCAATAATTGGTCAGAAAATAAATAATAATTGTAATTAATTAGAGACGTACATCTCTCTATAGCTTCAAGACGAGAGAGGGAAATTCAATCATCGATTATAAGGAATATTTTTATATTATGATTAAAGCTATAATATTTTTAGATTATAGCTTTAAGGGGATGCTTACGAACACTTGCCAGCATCACTTGCTATGCCAATTGTTAGCATTACTGATCATATTGTCACGTGTTATTATTTTCCTCTTAATTGGAAAACTTTTTAGAGAAAAAAACCAAGAGTTTCTCTCTCTTTCCACCCTCTCCTATCTTTTCCCTTGCTATCTTTTTAGACTTAATGCAGATTCTCTCATTTTTAAGTCTTAAAACTGTTACAGATTTTTTGTTATCGTAAAATGACTTCACTTCCTCAGAGTCAAGGATATGTACTTTACAAATTAGAATTTTGAGGATTATTGTGATCAGGTTTACCAAAAGAAGCAGAGATGAGCTGTTGTCGATAGTCGGGTCCCAGCATCCTATTTTCTCCAAGGAAAATGTCAGTTGCTACAAGTAAAAGACAGAATAGACCTGCTACTTTACTAGCATCTGGCTCCACGCAAGACTTTTTTAGAGCTTTCTGTCAAATTCACAATTATTGTTCTCTCTTCGTTTCCCGTTTATATATTTTAAAATATATATGTTATTGGACTTCCATGCATGATTGCCTCAAAAATAGGAATGCAGTTTGGCTCTATTAGATATGCATGAATTGGATGCCATCCCATCGTAGGTTCCTAAATTTTTATCTTTCTTGGGAGCACATTTTCAAGGTGAACAGGTTTGCTTTTGCCAGTTCAAATCTTTTGAAGTCCAGGATATTTCCCAAATCACAACATTCAATGGGCTTCTATATATATTTGTTAAGACTATAAATCACACAAAACTCTATATTATTATAATGTTATCCATTTTGTGTTTAAGCTCTCATGAATATGTTTCTGGAGCTAGACCCCACTGCCCAATGTAATAAGTCCTTAGTTTCATACGAGGAGGTTTAGTGTTGTTACCCTATCAAGATAGTCTCATTCTAAGGGGGTTGTTGAGTCTTACGTTCGATGGTTAAAGAAGGGTTTTGACATATATAAAGAGGTTGGTCACCCCACTTTTCAGTTTAGTTTTTTAAGTTGAACACTTGGAGCCTCTATAATAGATACAAGTGAAATCAATAGTTCTCTACTATGCAGGTTCCATTTCCTCAACCTTTGTTTTCAATGATAATGGGGTGATGCTTATGAACACCTGGAACCTTTATAATATTCACAACCAGTTAAATCAATAATTGCTAATTAAGAGTATTTTAATATATAGTAAGGTTAATGGATTCCATTTCCTCGACTCCTGTCTTTTATGATAATGAGGGGATGCTTACGAATACTTGCTAGCGTCGACCAGTCATGCTACCTATAAAGTCTTTTTTACCGTTCCGAAATGGACAAAATGACTGGTTCCTGCTTTTCTTCTCATCAAACTGCACTGGTAATTAGACAAAATAAACCAGCTGCGTTTACAAGTATCCTGGTTCCACTCAAGTTTAGTACTCTTTTAGAGCTTTCATCAAATTCACAATTATTGCTATCCCTTTCTCTCACATTTTGTATTTCTTGGAGTGATATGCATGTTCGCCAGAAAGGTTTTTATAATAATATTTTACATGGGCGTGTGCATAAGCGACTATGAAACATAATATTTAACATGGGCCAGTCCATTATTAAAAAAAAAAAAAAATCTGTTAATTAATGGAAGATGATTCCAGTCAAATACCGAGTACAAACACCCAAAACTTTCTTAACACCTGGGAACATATTTACTGGGATTAGTGTAATTTTGATTGTTGAGGTGTCAAGCTAATATCAAAAGTAAAACTACAAGTGGAAATAGACGTGTCCTCAGTATAAAAAGTTGATAAAGCATAAAAGGATGTGACGAGAACTTCTTAGGTGACCCGCCCTAGATGAAACAAAGAGCAAGCAGCTAAAATCATTGTACCAACAGTGGACAGGAGACGCACAGAGCTGAAATTAGTGTACAAGGAAGTTTGGAGATAATACTTGCCAATTAATGCGGATTTTGATCATGTTAACGCTCATCTTGAAGATGGGCTGTTCAGAATTAATTGCTTTGCAAAAGCTTACTGAGGAGAAGAGAAGCAAATATTATTAACATTGCTTAGGAGAGTCGTTCCTCTGGGGAGATATTGAGGCCACCAAGGCGGAAATGTAGAGTGACCTGTGCCTACAACAGAATCGGAAATGTAAACTCCAGATAATAAGCTAACCAATCTATTGTTCTTGAGCAATCATGTCAGGCTTCATTCACTGCTGAGGTTGTGAGAGTGGCATTCAATTAATTTCTGAGAACGGGTTTGTGCATATTACTTCTCAAACGCAGCCTTCTGAAACGCCAGTACAGCTGCACAAAAATCACGGCTTGACGCTTAATGAATATATTTTTCAAGTCATACGCCATCAGAACTAAGGCTTCAACATTTGTAACTGCTTGAATGGTCTTGGTTGAGATAGGGAGGTCCGTACTGTAGGGAGAAGCATGAATCCAATTGACAAGTTCTTCTCCAAAGAAGTCACCTCTTTTCATATGGCCATTTCTGCGACTGCAATTGAGACGATCAGTTGTCTTAGAGTCAGTTGTTTTAGCCACGGAAGTATAGGTCCATATTTTGCCTTTCACCACAAAGATAATCTCATCAATTGGGTCTCCCTCTCAGATAATGCGGGTGCGCTCAGCACAAAGAACTGGCTTTATATAATCACACAATTCCTCCAATGATGCTCCACTCCACCTTCCAATCTCTACAACCTTGATTTCCAAAGAGTAGAACAAAATATTACCAGTATAAAGCTAAAAGTTAAGAATTTCAAATTGTAGTCTCCAGCTAATAATCAGCTGGTTAATATATATATATATATATATACAGAGATGGAACTTGGAAATTCAGTTTCAGAACTAATCTCAAATTACTTCTTTTAGCAATTTTTAGAAAATTATTTGACAAGTATTTGTTGGGGATACAACGCACACTGAGAACAGATTTTGGAAGAAAATTAACTTGTATTAACAGAGAAAACTGATATACAAGATTTACACAAAAACTCCCCTAAACTATTTCCTGGAGCTCTCCTAGCTCTCTCACACTCTTAGAACTCTCTGGTTCTGATCCTGACTCTCTCTGGAGTTCTCACTGATACAAATTCAGACAGAATTCATCCCATATTTATAGGGAAATTCTGCATACATTTTTCAACAAAGTTAGGTGAGTAGGTCGCCTAACCTTTACCTAACCTTGACTTACCTCCAATGGAGGTGCCAAACTTTGACATGATCACACATGGGAGGAAGACTCTCAACAATTCTCCCCCTTCATCCCATGTGAAAGGGAATAACTACAAAACGAATCAGACAGCTTCTAATCCAACTATGTCTCTGCATAGTTCTAGCTTGTCTCTGGTGACTACTTTTGTTAACATGCCGGCTGGATTCTCTTTAGTATAGATCTTCACTAGTTTCAACAGTTACTTGTCCATCACCTCGCGTATCCAGTGATAGCGAATGTCGATATGATTTGTTCGAGAATGGTACACTGAATTCTTGCTCAAATCTAGAGCACTTTGACTGTCACATTGTACTTGTTACGACTAACAAAATAGAGATGAATAACTGGATGATTTTATTCAAACTGAAATAGCCATTATATAAGCGTTACATCAACTGAATATAACGTGAATCCATGAATATAGAATCACAATCTACCACTAAATCACTACTAACTTGTAAAGAAATAATACGACAACTAATACCTGAGATTACTCACATAAAGTGATCAAATCATGACCAAATCAAAGTCAATAACTATACCTAAAGAATAGGACGCATGATCTGTACAATATTTGTATAGAACTCTAACATTCCCTCCCTAAAACTGAATATTGGGAAATGTACAGTTTAATTCTCATGTAGACCCATCCTTCAAACTGGATCTTCAATATTGCAAACTCTAAGCAACTTCCTAAGCTTCACAAAACTTGCCAATTTGAGAGGTTTGATGAAGAAATCAGCCACTTGATCTTCACTTCTGTAGTAAACAAGATCAATGATTCCATCTTTTATGAGATCACGCAGGAAATGGTATCTCACATCTATGTGTTTATACCTTCCATGTAAAACAGGATTCTTTGAAAGCTTAATAGTTAAATTGTTGTCACAAAAAATTTGAGTAGAACCTAGTTGTTTGAACTAAAGTTCCTCAAGAATCTTCCTCAACCAAAGTGTTTGACATGCACAAAAAGCTGTTGCAACGAACTCAGCTTCTATTGTTGACAAAGTGACTATTGGTTGCTTCTTTGATGACCATGAAACTGTTGTAGAACCCATCATAAACACATATCCGGATGTGCTTTTTCTATCATTTAAATCTCCTGCATAATCACTATTTGTGAACCCGAACATAACAGAGTTCTGTTTCATTTTATAAAATAGACCATATTCAGCAGTACCATGCAAGTAACATAGAATCCTCTTTCCAACTTGTAGATGAACCTCTTTTGGACTCTCTATATATCTGCTAATAAGACTGACTGTATACATTGTATCAGGTTGAGTAGCTATTAAGTACATCAAACTTCCAACAGTTTGTTTGTAAAGTGTACTATCAACTCCTTTGCCTATAGGATTCTTCACAAACTTCAATCCCAACTCAACTGATGTTGTAACCGGGTTGCAATCCTTCATCTGAAACCTTTCTAAGATTTCTTGAACATATTTCTTTTGAGAAATAAATATCCCAGTAGGCGTTTGCACAGTTTCTATGCCAAGAAAATAGTGCATCATGCCAAGATCGGACATATCAAACTCATGCATCATAGACTCCTTAAATTTCTCAAACATAACACTATTACTTCTGGTATAAATCAAATCATCTACATATAGACATACCACAAGCATCTTTCTTTTATCTCCAAGTTTTATGTAAAGAGTATGAGCATATTGTCACGAGCTTAGAGTTTTGCGCAGCTGCTCGTGCAGCACTTAGACAACTTGAACCCGAAAGTTGCTAAGTAAGCCTTATAGTTTGCTTCTCACTCAAGGAGAAGTTAGGACAGTTGAGCCAAAAGAGCTTTATAGGCTAGAAGAAGAGATGGAACTTAGAGGCAAGTATTGCTAATGCAAAGAGCTTTGTATTACACGAATGCTTGCTTACAATGCTTTGTATTAGTGTATTGCTTGGTTTTGTGGGGATTTGTGGGGATGGTTTGCAAATGAGACTAGGAGGGGTATTTATAATAATCCACCTCCTCAATGGACGGCTAGGATTCATTACATCTAACAGTCCATATTTCCTATCTAGAATCATCTCCCTAAATATCTAGATATTTATCCTAAAATATCTTAGATATTTCTAAGGAAGGTTCTAGCAACTTGGCTTGCTAGAGAATTCTAGAATGGGCTAGATGTTCTAGGACCTTCCATAGCCTTCCACACTCTTCCGCAACCTTCTTGAGTATTCTAGAGTCTTCTAGTACCTTCTGCATGCATCTCATGACTTTCGGATCCTTCCGGATCTTTCCGGAATGTCTCGGAACGTTGCGGAACCTTCTAGAAGCTCCCGGATCACTGCGCCTACTCTTTGCGCCATTGAGTTCCTCTCGACACGAGGATCCCAAATCACAATAACACTTGCCCTGAATTCCCATTCCTTGGCGTTCTTCCGAGCAAGCTTGGCGTGAAACATTGCGCATGTCGCGCGGGGCGTGACATCCTTCCCCACCTAATTTTGTGACGCCCTCGTCGCGTCTTCGAGGATGTGTCTTTGGTTGCGGGTAGGTGGTCTTCCCTTTATGTTGACGCTTTCCTTTTGCATGCTTGCATGGCTTCTTGGTTGCCTTTTTCGCGATCCTGGGTGGCGTCATGTGGTGAGGCATTGTCAATGGAGGTTTGGCATCAAGCTCCAACTTGTCTTGGTGAGCCTCTTGCCTTGGCGATAACCTCCTTGGTAGCCTTTGGGGCATAACATCCTTGTACTTCTCAAGGATGGCCTGGACACGTCTTGCTAATGGGTCTTTGGTAACGCCAATGTTTTTCCTATCATCTCGTTCCCGAACGGTGGCAAGGAGGTTAGGATTTTCCTTCATTCCTTGCGTGAGTTGTAGCGCAGACATCATCTTGCTCTCAACCTTGGCTACACGCTCTACCATAACCATGCATGCTTGACTCCCATTGAGGATGTTAAGGGAGTTAGATGTTGGTATGGGGAAAGCATGGGCTTTGTCGAAGAACTCCATGCCCAACACTACTTGAAAATCATCCATGGAGATGATGAAGAAATCAAGGTTGCCTTTCCATGCACCCAATTGCACTGGTGTCGCTTTGGACACACCCACTATGGCTTTGGCTGGTGAGTTTACCGCCTTAATGGTGCCTCCTCCATTGGTATATTGGAGGCCTAACCGTTTGGCCTCCTCAATAGAGATGAAGTTGTGTGTGGCTCCCGTGTTAAGCATCGCACGTACATCCTTGTCATTAATCATGGCGCTCACATACATGAGACCCTTATTGGCATATGTGGATCTTTTGAGTGCACCGATGACGTGAAGAGAACCCATCTCCGCTTGGGGCTCTCCATCTTGTGTACCCTCATATTGAGCCGCGAGGGCATTGAGGGTCTTCCTCTTTGGGCAATCTCGTACCCAATGAGAGCCATCACATATAAAGCAAGGACTTTTAGGTTTAGGGGCTTCGACCTTATCTTTGTTAGGCGTGTCTCGTTTGTCTCCGTTAAATGATTTATGTGCACCACCTTCCCTTCAGGCATGATCTTTCTTAGGACTCCACTCTCCCCCACCTTTATCGTAGTTGGGCTTCCTTTCCTTGGATTAGGACGAGTAGTCAACGAGGGATTCGGCTATGGCTATGGCGTCATCAAGGTTTTGCACGCCACGCCTCTCAAGCTCAACCCTTGCCCAATCCTTGAGCCCATCAAGAAAATAGAATAGAGAGTCTTTTTCGGACATACCTTTAATTTCGAGAATGATGGTGGTGAAGTCCTTGATGTACTCACGAATGGTGCCACTTTGCTTCAAACGACGGAGGCGACCCCTTGCCTCCTTTTCCGCATTGCTTGGAGAGAAGTGCTTCCGTAGCTCTCTCTTGAAGTCCTCCCATGTGCGGAGGATGACGATGACTTTGCCCGCGTCGCCATGCTTGTGACGCCACCACAATTGAGCTATATCACGAAGGAAAGTAGGTGCAATGCCTATTCTCGAAGCATCATCATAGGCACCTTTCGCCTCGAAATATTGCTTCAAGCCAAAGAGGAAGTTTTCCACTTCCGTGGCATTGCGAGTGCCATGGTATGTGGCGGGAGTAGGCACTTGCATGTTGGTTAGCCCCCTTGGACTTGAGTAGGAAGGGTTAGCACGCTCGCAACGGTGCTTCTCCCATTCTGTGCGAGATTCATCCACTTCTGCACAGATTGCCCGCAACTCACGCTCCACAAAGCTTCGTAAGCTAGCGAGCTCTCGTGTGAGATTTTTACTAAATTCGAGTATTGTGGACTTTGTCGCTTGGGTGATCTCCCCATAATCCGTCTCTAGGCCTTCGAGACGATCGGAGAGGCCCTCTGTAGCATTTTCCATACTCGAAAGAGATTGCTCTATGCTAGCAATACGAGGCTTTAAGGATTCCGAGGAGGGAGCTTTGGACTTACCTCGTTTCCCTTGTGGGCGTGGTTGAGGTTGAGGTTGTTCCTCACGTCCGCGGACTTGCTCCTCCATGGTCACTTCGATATCGGATGCCATTTGCTCTTGTGCTCGAACTGTGCTCTGATACCAACTGTCACGAGCTTAGAATTTTGCGCAGCTGCTCGTGCAGCACTTAGACAACTTGAACCCGAAAGTTGCTAAGTAAGCCTTATAGTTTGCTTCTCGCTCAAGGAGAAGTTAGGACCGTTGAGCCAAAAGAGCTTTAGAGGCTAGAAGAAGATATGGAACTTAGAGGCAAGTATTGCTAATGCAAAGAGCTTTGTATTACACGAATGCTTGCTTACAATGCTTTGTATTAGTGTATTGCTTGGTTTTGTGGGGATTTGTGGGGATGGTTTGCGAATGAGACTAGGAGGGGTATTTATAGTAATCCGCCTCCTCAATGGACGGCTAGGATTCACTACATCTAACGGTCCATATTTCCTATCTAGAATCATCTCCCTAAATATCTAGATATTTATCCTAAAATATCTTAGATATTTCTAAGGAATGTTCTAGCAACTTGGCTTGCTAGAGAATTCTAGAATGGGCTAGATGTTCTAGGACCTTCCGTAGCCTTCCACACTCTTCCGCAACCTTCTTGAGTATTCTAGAGTCTTCTAGTACCTTCCGCATGCATCTCATGACTTTCGGATCCTTCCGGATCTTTCCGGAATGTCCCGGAACGTTGCAGAACCTTCTAGAAGCTTCCGGATCACCGCGCCTACTCTTTGCGCCATTGAGTTTCTCTCGACACGAGGATCCCAAATCACCATAACACTTGCCCTGAATTCCCATTCCATGGCGTTCTTCCGAGTAAGCTTGGCGTGAAACAGTGCGCATGTCGCGCAGGGCGTGACAATATGGACACTTTTTAAAACCTTCCTTCACGAAATAAGCATCTATACGACTATACCAAGCTCTAGGTGCTTGCTTTAGTCCATATAAAGCCTTTTTCAATTTATAAACTTTATGCTCACTACCTTTTATAATATAACTAGGAGGTTGATCAATGAATACCTCTTCTTGTCAGTCTCCATATAGAAACGCTGATTTCACATCAAGTTAGAAAATAGGCCAAGCATTTTGAGCTGTTACTGTAATCAACAATCTGATTGTATCATGCCTCGCGATAGGAGCAAACACCTCCTCGTAGCAAACTCTTGTTTGTAGCCTTTAGCCCCCAAGCGTGCCTTGTATTTGTCAACTTCACTATTTTCCTTTAACTTTGTCTTGTAAACCCACTTTACACCAATTGTTTTCTACCCTTTTGGAAGTTCAGTCAATTCCCATGTATTGTTTCTCTCAATGGCTGCAATCTCCTCATCCATAGCCTTTTGCCATTTTTGCTCTTTGATAGCTACTTCAAACATTGTAGGATCACAATATGAAAATAGGACAAAATGTGTAAGTGAATCCTCATTATCAAATCCTGGTACTTGATAATTAATCTGACATCCATGCTGGCCTTCTTTTAACTCATTGAGAACGAGAGCCTTTTGGAGTGATAGCTTCTATAGATGTTTCTATTATAACTGATATAACAGGTTATATCGCTTGCGATGTTACAGAAGGTACTGGAATTGGTTCTACTGCTGGTAACGTTGCTACAATTTGTTGTTGCTGCATTTCTTCATTTTCACCATCAAATTCTGTTGAAATTTTATGTCCAGATGTATTGTTACTCCACAACCAAGTTCTCTCCTCATCGAAAACAACATCACGACTAATGATAATTTTCTTAGTAATAGGATTGTACAACTTATAAGCCTTTGAACAATCACTAACACCAAGAAAAATACATTTTTCACCTTTGTCATCTAATTTCTTTCTTTTCTCATCTGGAACATGGGCATATGAAATACACCCAAACGCCCAAAAATGATCAACAACAGGTTTGCGCCCACTCCATGCTTCTTCCGGAGTTATATTTTGAAGAGGTTTTTGTAGGACACTTATTCAAAATATGAACACTCCAATTAATTGCTTCAGGCCAAAAGCTCTTGGAAAGATTGCTCCGTTGTGGAAGACTTTGAACCATATTAAGAATCATGCGATTCTTTCTCTCACAAACTCCATTTTGTTGAGGTGAATAGGCTGCTGTCAACTACCGTCTAATTCCATACTTGTCACAAAAATCTCCAAATGCTTGTGAGTTATACTCTCTACCACAGTCAGTGCGCAAAGCTTTAATTGGACAACAAGCTTCCTTCTCAACTAGTGCTTTGAACCTTTGAAAAGTTGCTAAGGCTTCTGACTTTTCATGCAAAAAATATACCCAAGTTTTTTTGCTAAAATCATCAATGAAGGATATAAAATACTGTTTACCTCCATTAGAAAGTGGTTTTATCGGTCCACACGAATCTGAATGCACTAGTTCAAGCACTCTCCTTGCTCTCCAAGCCTTCCCTTTTGGAAAAATATCTCTATGTTATTTGCTAACCACACAATCTTCACAAATCTTTGAAGGAGATTCAAATTTTGGAAGTCCTACCACCATATTCTTTTGTTGCAAGTGTTGTAATCCAAAAATTGAGATGACCATAGTGGTAGTGTCACAACCATGCTATTGCTTCTGATGTTGCAGCAAGATACGAGTGATTAATATGATGGAGATACAGTAGAAACATCCAGTTTGATGTCGTTTGCACTTGGGCTATCAAACCCATTCTGTTATCTTAGACACAACAAACTACATTATTGATAGAAATCTCATATCCCTTTTCTTGAAGCTGTCCAACACTAAGAAGATTAGTTTTCAACTCTGGAACATACAAAACATTAGAGATTGAATGAGAATTTCCCTTGGCTTGGATAGAAATCCTCCCTTTTCCCATAACTGAAATTGTGGAGTCATCACCAAACTTAACAGAATTTTTGAAAGATTCATCCAAATAACTAAACAGATTTTTGTCACCACACGTGTGATTATTGCAACCAGTATCTAAATACCATAAATTTCTTTGAGACTCTTCTTTAGTTTGACATACCATAAAAAGAGAAATTTCATCGTCTTTCTTTTCTACAAAGTTGGACTTCTCACCACGATTTTTATTCAAATTTGTACGACACTCAGTACTAATGTGACCATACCTGTGACAGCGGTAACATTCAACCTTTGACTTTTCTCCAAACCTTGATTTTTGTCTTGATATCTATCACGGCCTCTCCCTTCTGCTTGGGAATCAACGGCTTTCTCCTCTAATTTTTGGCACTCATTCTTGCCTTTCCAACTCTTCTTGCCACGTCCAGCTTCTTTGGAATTTGTGGCTGCTTGCAAGGCTTGTTCCTCCTTGTCTTGTTGAACAATTTTCTGCTCATGTACCAACAATGAGCTCTACAACTCATCTATTGACAACGTGTCAATATCTTTTGATTCTTCAATCACACAAACAACAAATTAAATTTGGATGCGAGAGAATGAAAAATCTTCTCAACAATGGTAACATGATCAAGTTTTTCTCTATTGATGCATCGCTTATTTGCGATTGTCATCGTCCTCGAGATGTAATCTGTAATTGATTCATCCGCCTTCATTCGTAGAGTTTCAAACTGAGCACGAAGAGCTTGAAGACGTACCCTCTTCGCCTTTGATGTCCCTTGGAACTTCTTCTTCATGGAGTCCGAAATTTGCTTAGAAGTATCCTTGTTAAGGATTATTTCCAAGATAGAGCGATCAATAGCTTGGAACAAATAGTTTTTTGCCTTAAAATCCTTCAACCTCTGCCCCTCAAGTTATGCTTTCTGTGTATCGGTCAAAGTAACTCCAGCTGCTGGTTCAACAATTCCAGTAGTAACAACCTGCCAATACTCCTTAGACCTTAAGAAGTTCTCCATCAACATACTCCAATGATCATAATGACCATCAAAGCGAGGAATTGTGGGCTGTACATAATTCTCTGAAGCCGTGACTGCTCTTGCAGTAAAAGTGACTGTCAAGCTCACTTTTTCTCTCTTGTGGCTCCCTCACGTGGCTCTTGTTGGCTAACCGTAACTCTGATACCACTGTTACAAACTCTGACACGAATTTGTAGAATTCTGATGTCATATGTTATGAATAACTTAATAGAAAATTATTACGACTAACATAAGAGAGGTGAAAAACTGGATGATTTTATTCAAACTGAAATAGTTGTTATATAGACGTTACATCAACTGAATATAACGTGAATCCATGAATATAGGACCACGATCTACCACTAAATCACTACTAACTTGTAGAGAAATAATAGGATAACTAATCCCCAAGATTACTCACATGAAGTGATAAAATCATGACCAAATCAAAGTCAATAACTATACCTAAAGAATAGGACACATGATCTGCACAATATTTGTATAGAACTCTAACAGCCCAGGTTCGATTCACAATGGCGGAATGTAAAGTGCTTGTCAATTTTTTTATAATAATATGTAAGATGAAATTGGATATATTTGCTTTCAGCAAAACGAAGATGTGCCTGGGTTGGCGGGCTTGGTGTGCAAGCTGGTATATGAATTGTCTGCGTTCGACTCTCCTCAACCGCGCATATAGGCATAATAATTGTTCAAAATAAAAATACCCGGGCCTAAGTTCCCTCAGCAGTCCCCAGCCCCGCCCAATCTAATCTGAATGAGTATTTCACTTGTGAGACAGGAAGGAAGCTGGTAACCGGAATAACAATATGAAATATCTACTCTTTCCTCTTGTTAAACCGTCATGCAGTTTCAAGATTATATAATGGAAATCAAAGACAAAAAGCAGAACACAAGTTACTGTCGCGAATAGTTTTTCACATTGAATGCACACTTGAGCTTCATTTATTCCAGGCATGCATAAGAGCAGAGGATCTGATAAGAGTCCAACCATACTCATTCCGACTGTAAATCGCTGCGTAAAATTATCGGTCCTGAATTTCTTCAAAATGTCCAACAGAACGACATAACAAGTTTTTGATAATTCTCTAATGCTTCCAACTCTTTCAGTTTTACCTCCAGAAGGTGGAGGACTTGTTAGGGAATTCCCCGTGCTTGAGTTTGTTCCATTTCTAAGGTCCCCGAAAAATTCTCCTGTTGAACCTTCATCCGAATTCAGAAAAGGAGACCTGTGTGCAAAAAATGTTTTACGTTTGAAGAGAAGTTCACGTCCAATTAAATTAGAGCAAAACCTGCCAATTAATAAAGTTGTTATAAAAGTTTTTCTAGAATTTAATTGACCGAAAACAACGATTACTTTGATGTTCGACAATTGAAAATTGCAAAAATCCTACTGAAGAGCCAGAGACCAGTTCAAAAAATATTGTCAGTACTTAAAAAGTGCCGGATATCTTTACATAAAGTTCTAATTAAGGATAAGAAGAAGGAATTTAATCCATATATGCAAAATTATAACTATTAGAAGTGCTTTAATAATTGGATTGGTGGAACCCTTTTCATCTAACTTTGTCTTCCAAGATGATAAGGGGACGCTTACGAACATTTGCCTTTACCAGTATCTGGCTCCACTCAAGTTTAGCATTTCAGAGCTTTATTTCAAATTAACGATTATTGGTCTCTCTTTGTTTCACCTTTTTGTATATTTTACAAAAGTCCTAGGAGGTACATGCATATAATTGCCTCGAATTTTTTGTTTAATTTTTTTTTATAATCCTTGTAATGTTACAACAGGACAACTAACCTCAGTAAGTTGTAGTTTTTCAAAAACTTCTCTTACATAGCCAACTACTCTCATTCTATACTCTCATCTTTTTCTTTTTCTTTTTTTAAATTAAAGCAGGAAAAGATAGAGAGACGCCTATCTGCTTAGACCAACTATAACCAAACGCAGCAGGATTCGATAACAGCAAGACTGATTGTTGCAAAGCTGGACTTCCAGGAGTAATTTAGTGTCATGGCCCCATTTTTTTGGGCTAATCATTTGAATGGCTTATTGCTGTTTTCGGCCAGTCAAAAGAATTATTCAGCCCAGCCATTTACTTTATAGATGATGAGATCAAAGGGTTCATTCGGTCGGATTGGATCGGATTTTATCAAATCCAACTCAACTTGACACCTCATCGGGTTTACAAAAAATCAATTTGGTTTTCCAAACAAATCCGATGATTAACCCGTCTTATCGGATCGGATCGGACAGCTCGGGTTGAATAATGTCAACTACCAGTCTCCCTGCCTCAATCTTCAATGATGTTATTTCTCCATTGTATTTGCTAGAAAAAAAAACCAGTAACAATTGGAAAAGGAATCAAATTTATTGGAAGCAAACGAAGCTTATGGAAAAAGATGGAATCTGATGAAGCCAAAAAAAAAAAAAAACCGAAATGGTAAAAGGGATAAAAATGCTTTTTATCGTATCCAGACACAAACCAAAAACAAAATCATGAGCAGCTCACCGTAACAATAACAAGCCCACAAATTATAGACAAAAGCAATACCTAGATGAGAAGAACCATTCATTTCTCTATTTCATTTAATTAACTGAAATTATATCCAATCAACTCCCTGAATCATTTCCACAATAACATATCTAAAGTAAAAAATAAAGAAGAAAGAAAATAAAAATGCAAACCTTGCTAGGTGGGTTACAGAAAAAGACACATGGAAAAAATAATTTGTTTACTTATTTTGTATAATCTATTACAATCAAAGCAAACACATAACTTCAAAAGCATGGAACAGAGAATCGATTGAGATTGTTGAATCAAAATTCCTGATTAACATCAACCTGTTGGCTCGTTGGGAAGGCAAGATTCAAGCCCGCACAATGGGATTACCTTAACCGATCGAGAGGAGGGAGCTGGTGGAGATTGGCGGTGGCAGCAACTGCGACAAACGGTGGAGTGGAGGAGAGTTCACAGCTGTGAGCAGTGGAGCAAAGGGTAGACGCGAGTTGCGCGATAGACTGACTAGATTGGGAGGAGAGTAGTGGATGGCTAGACGCGAGATGATGTCGATGCCAAATGACGATGAAGACAAGTTGTGGAGCTGTGGGCGTTGAAGGAAGCTTTGGACTTTGGAGACGCGATAATCAATTAGGAAGAGGGTTGCAAATATTTTGATTTTATAGTAGTAATCCAGTATGGAAATGCCCATGGAATCATTGGACACGATAGTCAAGTATTGACACGTGGTATAATTGAATTTCTTTTTTAAATTTTGTCAGATCGGATTCATCGGGTTTCAATAAAAAACCCAAATAAAAACCCAATATTTGCAACCCAATTTTGGGTTTTTTATTAAAGATATCCAATTAGAATCCGACGGGTCGGGAAGAGTTGGATTCATTTGTGCACCTCTAATGATATCATGTTAATTATATATATGTTTAAGAAAGAGTCCGTTCTATTGAGTCCCACTAACGAGCTCTTTGGTCACCATTTTTAGATTCAATAAGGATAAATTTATAAAACTATAAACAAATTAAAAAAGAAATATGGATTATTTATTATTCCCAATTATTCTATCCTGTTGTCACTCTCGTTTCAGTAATAACTTGCCTATAAATTATTCTTCTACTATTACTTAATCGATTTAAATTAAACAAAACTATTTTTTTAAATTGAGTCAAAAAATTATCATTTAAGTCTTATCACTTTCTTACTTCTAACAAAAAACAGTAACAACATAATCATTGTTGTAATTATAGAAAAGATGTACTCCTCTCATGCTTTACTTTTGTAGTATAGCAAGGAAAAACATATTTATTTATTTTTAAAAAATAATAATCGTCTCTTTATTCAATAAATGATTTCAAGTCTTTATTATAATAACTTCATTTGATTAAATGAAATATAAGAGATGATATTTCTTAGGATTGGAGAGAATGTTTCATAAATGGTAAAAAGAAAGTTTTTATCAAGGATAAAAATAATTTGTAATATTTAAGGAAAAAAAAGATACTTATTTTTATTAACTTAGGATATTTAACCCAGGTTTAAGTTGATTAATAGGATATGAATAGAACTACTTATAAGAAATTATTATTACTATATAACAAAATAATAATGACATCTAAATTTTTAAAAAATATTATCATTTCTCAAAAACGGCCCAAAATTAGGGGCATTTCCTAATTTTTCTATAAATTTTTAAATATTAAACAATATTAACAATTTTATTGACAAATACTTTGTTCTTTTTTACGAAACAACTGAACTTATTAATTTTACAAACAGTGCGCCCGATTACAAGCCGTACATATAAACTAACAGGGACCTTGGAAATTTTCAAGCAAACTAGTAAAATATTTATTGAGTTTGGTACTTATTGAACTGATTTTTTTGCTAGTGACGTCACGGGCCAAGTTATGGTAAAGTGCAAGATGAGCAGACTAATCTTTTGTTTTTAAGCAATCATCTCAGGCCACAGTGCATCCTGCTCAGGGATTTGTGCATTCCTTCTCAAGCGCATGTATAGTTTGAAACGCCAGCGTAACTGGATGAAACGAACTGCCTGTTTTTTGGTGAATATTTTTTTCAAGTCATAGACCATAACAACAAAGGCTTCTACATTTGTACCCGCTTGAATCGTTTTGGTTGATATTGGGGGGTCGAATGAGTAAGGGTCGGTTCGAATGCAATTCAGAAGTTCTTCTCCGTAGAAGTCCCCATCTTTCAGATAATTATTTTTGCGATTGCAATGATTAGTAATTTGGGAGCCCATTGTTTTATCCCCAGAAGGGTAGGTCCATAACTCACCTTGCACTACGAAAATCATCTAATCAATTGGGTCTCCTCCTCGGATAACTCGAGTGCCTTTGGCATAGAAAACTGGTTTTATACAGTTAAACAAGTCCTCCAATGTTGCATCACTCCACTTGCTAAACTCTTCCACCTTGTTATACAAACAAGAATGAGAATGAGAATACATCGAATCAAATTTCATGAATTTTAGCTTGTAATATCCACTCTAATTTCACCTTAATTTACATCTTTTGACATACTTTTGGAAAGTTATAAAATCCAGAAATATTTCTTGCATTGAACATACAATTCCCTTTTATTAATAGTGTCATTTTGAAATTATTTTCTTTTATTCCTTATGACATATATGTAGGCCTGGGCAAAAACAATGTCCTTACTAATTATGCCTAGTTCAAGCCAATATTTTAATCTCTTTGTAAAGCTTTATCATTTCATTAACCTTAATATGCCAGAGCTGGTTTAAATACAGAGGATGAAAGACAACACTTTATGCAATCTTCATCTCATTAGATGTACAAATTGAATTGGATGTGCCTCCATCTCACTAGCTCTTCACCTATACGTTATCTTGACAAAGAATTACGAACAAATTAATAGACGATTCCAACGCGCGAGCCGTTCTACATAGTCAAAAGAAACTTACCTTTTTAATCCGTTCTGAGCAGAGTTGTTGGGATAATTCCCGCTTGAGCACCTCGGGAAGATTATTGAACACATGTTCTATATTAACATCTTGAATTTCTGGCCATTTATATAGCAGATTCTTTGTTATTTGCGATTGAAGAGCCTCAGATATTCCTTTTTGTTTCATCCACTGCTTTTTCTCTCGCAAATTTGTCAATTTTTCCTGTAATTCAGACTGCGGACATACCCGTTGCAGAAAATGAATTAGTGATAGGAATTTTTCTCCCCGGACTTCATTTTAGCGTATAAAAGTAAGTTAGTTGATGAATAAGAAATAATGGAAATTATAAACCAATTACCTGAACCTTTCCGACAAGAAAGAAAAACATAAACACTAAATAGAGGATTATGAAAATTATAAAGATGTTTTGCCAGGCACTGACGCCTGCTTCAAGGCCCTGAGCGAAGCTACTGCAAGAAATTAAATTCAGATGTTTGTACGTATGCGATAATAAATCTAAGAATTGTATGTAAAGAACTTAGAGAAGTGTAAAATTATTAATGAAAAGTTATCTATTTCTTCCTGCAGTTTAATTAGTTCAGTGTTTAAATGATTCAAAAGTTGCACATAAGACATCATACGTGATATAAAGAAAATTGAGTATAATAATATAAGTGCAGGAACCTGAGATATTGCAGGGCCCATCGAGAAAAATATAAAATCATGGGCAGAGAACTTCCATTCCTTAGTGTTATGGCCATAATAATATTGGCCCTAATTGTCTCTAACACAGTAAGCTCATTACTGTGGTCCATTATCTGGGCCCATTATCTGGGCCCATTATCTGGATCCCACAATGACCCAGCCCAGTTCAATTATTTATGATACGGTAAGCCCATTACCGTATCCCACTATCTGGGCCCATTACAGTAAGCCCATTACTGTATCCCATTATCTGGGCCCATTACAGTAAGCCCATTACTGTATCCCATTAGCTGGGCCTATTACAGTAAGCCCATTACTGTATCCTACTATCCGGGCCCATACGGTAAGCCCATTACCGTATCCCATTACATGGGCCCATTACAGTAAGCCCATTACTGTAGCCCATCGTCTGGGCCTATTATCTGGGTTCCACAATGGCCCATTCCGACTCCTACATAAACCCTCCGGAACGTTGCTCAAGGTAAGTTGACAAATGCACACTTTTCTGAACTTACTCTCTCTCTAGATTTCCTTTGCTTTTGAGAGCTTCTCTCTCTAGGAAATTCTCCCAGAGAATTCCGGAGTGCTGGAAACTGACTTGAGCGTCGGAGGGTCACCGCCGGCACCACCGTCGGCACCCCTGACTGTTTTTCTTTGCTCGCAGGACTGGACCCGACGTACCACCCGAGCTCCGACCCGCTTCCCGGCCGTCCGGAAACCGTTCATCAACAGTTGGCGCCGTCTGTGGGAACGACAATTCAAGCCTCTTTAGTTGTTGCTCCCATCCAAATTTATTCAAACACATCATGAATCATGAATCCCAACACTCAGCCTTCCTAGAGGTTGACAAAGAAATCGAGGCCATAAGCTACAACATGGCTTTCAAAGAGAGGGCGCATAAGCTCTGGATGACTCGTGGAGAGCCTTCCGAGGGGATGGAAAGTTTGGATCCACGAGATCAAGAGAAAAGGGAAGCTGTAGCTCCAATAGAAGGGATGGATGACGTCCCTATTTGCTTGCATGATCCGGAGAAGACGGTAAAGGTAGGTGAAAACCTTCCTCCACCAATCAAGGATAGGTTGATTGGCTTCCTGCGGGAGTACAGCGACGTTTTTGCATGGTCTCACGAAGACATGCCTGGTATAGACCCAAATATAGCTGTCCACCGTCTTAATGTCAATCCTGGAGCTCAACCCGTCCGACAAAAGAGGAGGCACCAAGCCCCAGAGCGTTCAGAGGCGATTGCCTTGGAAGTGAGCAAACTCTTGACAAGTGGAATCATTCGGGAGGTAAACTACCCCGAATGGCTCTCTAATGTTGTGTTGGTGAAAAAAGCCAATGGAAAATGGCGTGTCTGCATCGACTTCAAGGACTTGAACAAGCACTGTCCAAAAGACAGCTTTCCGCTGCCCAGGATAGATCAATTAGTTGATGCCACTGCTGGTCACCAGCTGTTAAGCTTCATGGATGCTTATTCTGGTTATAACCAAATTCCCATGTATTCGAAGGATGAAGAAAAAACAGCCTTCATCACTGACAGAGGGTTATACTGCTACCGGATGATGCCGTTCGGATTAAAAAATGCTGGAGCAACTTATCAACGGTTGGTGAACTCCATGTTTGCTCCTCTCCTAGGAAAGACAATGGAAGTTTATGTGGATGATATGCTCACCAAGAGCATGGACGCTAGATCCCACGTAGACGACCTCCGAACCACTTTTGACATCCTTCGGAAGCATGATATGAAGCTGAACCCCACCAAATGTGCTTTCGGAGTATCCTCTGGGAAGTTCTTGGGATTCATTGTCACCCAAAGGGGGATAGAGGCCAATCCTGAAAAAATCCAAGCACTTATGCGGTTGGAGTCTCCCAAAACTCCAAAGGATATACAAGTCCTCACTGGACGACTGGCCGCCTTGAATCGCTTTATATCTAGGGCGACTGACAAATGTCACCCTTTCTTCAAAGCGTTGAGGAAGTGCAATCAGTTTGAATAGACAAGTGAGTGTGAGAATGCATTCCTACAGCTGAAAAAGTACTTAGGTTCTCCTCCTCTCCTCTCCAAGCCAGTTTTGGGGGAACCACTTTTTCTGTATCTAGCCGTCTCAGCATGCGCAGTAAGTGCAGCTCTTGTCCGTGAGGATCATGGAATTCAGAGGCCAGTCTATTATGTGAGTAAGGCCTTGACTAAAGTTGAAGGTAGATACCCTCCTATGGAGAAGCTGGCTCTCGCCCTAGTTGTTGCAGCACGAAAGCTTCACCCGTATTTTCAAGCACATACTGTCATGGTCCTAACTGACCACCCTTTAAGACAGATACTCTATCGTCCAGAGCTTTCTGGAAGACTTGTCAAGTGGTCCATTGAGTTGGGAGAATTTGACATACATTATGTTGCGCGACCATCAATCAAAGGGCAGGCAATCGCTGATTTCATTGCTGAGTTTTCAAGCAGTATAGACAAGGAGGATGAAGAAACCGGTACAGAGTCACATGATCGACCAATGCCCAGGGGAATTGACCCACAGAAGGCATGGATCTTATTCGTAGATGGGTCATCCAATAAGGTCGGCAGTGGAGCTGGCTTGATCCTGTCAACCCCGGATGGAGTAGAGGTAGCTGTGGCACTACGTTTCAATTTTAAAGTCACGAATAATGTCGCAGAGTATGAAGCTCTCCTTGGAGGACTTAGGCTGGCAATTGCCTTGGGGGTAGGAGAGATCGCCATCCACAGCGATTCCCAACTTGTGGTTAACCAAATCCGTGGAGACTATCAGGCAAAGGGCTCTACCATGATAGCTTACTTAGGTAGAGTGAACTCCCTCCTGCGCGGTTTTAAAGGGTTTGAGATCGTAAGAGTTACGAGGGTGGAGAATTCAAAGGCTGACAGTTTAGCCAGAATTGCTTCAGGAATAGACCCCCTCCTACCGACCACCTGTCATATGGTCGTCCTAGAATCTCCAAGCATATCACAACATGAGCTTCCGCCAGAGAAGACAATGACCATTGACGGTAACCCATGCTGGATGGACCCTATCATAAAGTTCTTAGAAACAGGAGAACTTCCAGCTAACCGCAATGAATCAATTAAGGTCAGAGGGAGAGCGTCAAGGTACACCATGGTCAATGGTGTTCTTTACAAAAGAGGGTTCAGCCTTCCTCTTTTGAAATGTCTTCGCCCAGAAGAAGCTGATTATGTCCTGAGAGAAATCCACGAGGGTATATGTGGTAATCATTCTGGTGGTCGATCTCTAGCTCACAAGTGTATCAGGCAAGGATACTATTGGCCAACCATGAAGAAGGATGCTAAGACATTCTCCACTAAGTGCCACAAATGCCAGAAATTTGCTAACATACCAAGGAAAGCTCCTGAGAACTTGACTCCAATGACAGCCCCATGGCCGTTCGCCCAGTGGGGACTAGACCTTATTGGACCTCTTCCAATGGGTAAAGGTCAAGTCAAGTATGCAGTTGTGGCAATTGATTACTTCACTAAGTGGGTAGAAGCTGAGCCCCTCGCATCGATTACTGAAAGGAAGACCACGGACTTCGTACGGAAGTCAATTGTCTATAGGTTTGGTATCCCTCATACCATCATTACGGACAATGGCAAACAATTCGATAACTCCAACTTCGGGAACTTCTGCAAGGAGCTGAACATCTCTTTGTGCTTCTCCTCCCCAGCTCATCCTCAAGCAAACGGTCAGGTGGAGGCTGTTAACAAAGCCATTAAACACCTCCTCAAGACCAAATTAGACGCAAGGAAGGGTGCATGGCCAGAAGAGCTTCCACAAGTGCTTTGGGCATACCGAACTACTGTCCATACAGCAACAGGAGCAACCCCATACTCTTTGGCGTTTGGATCGGAAGCAGTCATACCAGTTGAGATTGGCCTTTCGTCACCTCGTACTGAGGGATATGACGAGGAACTTAATCATAGAGGCCTTCAACTCAACCTAGATCTCCTTGAGGAGGAAAGGGATCTCGCTAGTGTCAAGGTTGCTGCTTACCAAGAGAGGGTTGCTCGATATTTCAACTCCAAGGTTAAGCGCCGGTCTTTCCAAGTGGGAGACTTGGTCTTGAGGCAAATACTGCAAAGTACCCGAGATCCCACTGATGGAGCACTAGGGCCCAACTGGGAGGGTCCGTATCAAGTCAAGGCAGTCATCCGACCAGGCACCTACAGACTGATCACCATGGATGGAAGGTTGCTCCGTCATCCATGGAATATTGAGCACTTGAAGAAGTACTTCCCGTAATCTCTCTATATATGCAGTAACTCCGCCCAGGAGCTTATGCATGTGTAACAATTCCCATAGGGAGACCAATAAAGAGATTATCAATAAAGTGCTCAGATTATTCAGAATTCTTGTGACCGCACCTCCTTAAAGCACATTTATGATCAAATTGCAAATCCGCCCCAAGATTGTATGCTGGAAACACTCACACTAGCTACTCCGTTCGGTAAGTGTTTTCCCTTGTGTCACTCTCTACCCCTGTAGAGTTCTACCTGGAGACTTCCCCCTGGAGTGTCCACTGATTTCCAGCCCACCATCGTGGTACATGTACATATAGCCAACCAACAACCCAGGTTACTAGGTTCCGTGTAGTTGACATCCCCAACTACTATGCTAGGTGGCACGCTCCTACACTGCCACATAATCCTCCACTCCCCTATAAGTGGAGATCATGGCATGGAAGTAACCACCTCGAGTAACTTCCATCTTCCCTCATGAGCATAACTACCTATGAGTGGGATCATGGCATGGAATATGGGAGTTAACCTCCCATTGCCATTCCTATTCTCAAAGACATGGTTGAGCCCTCTCAACCACTAAGTTAGTGGGGAAGTTACATTTCCTACACCTTAGGAAACAACTTTCACCCCACTACTTCCTTATTTTTAGGAATCATAATCCTCTTGGATATGTGCCATGTTTTAAAGCTCACTAACACGCTCATATGCGTCATAAACCGCTGTTGCGCGCCTAGCGCACTTGCATGCCTTCTCCCAGCGCGCCCAGCACCTTGCATGCCTTCCTCCTGCGTGCCCAGCGCTGGCATGCCTTCCTCTTGCGCGCCCAGCGCCTTGCATGCTTCCTCTTGCGCGCCCAGCGCCTAGCATGCTTTCCTCTTGCGCGTCCAGCGCCTTGCATGCTTTCCTCTTGCGTGCCCAGCGCCTTGCATGCTTCCTCTTGCGCGTCCAGCGCCTTGCATGCTTCCTCTTGCGCGCCCAGCGCCTAGCATGCCCGCAGAGGAAAGATTATTCAAGTTTGAAAATTCGCGGAAACACCCCCGGGGCGGAAAAGTTATTTAAGTTTGAAAATTCGCGGAAACACCCCCGCGGAGGAAAAAATATTATAGTTTGAAAATTCGCGGAAACCCCCCTGCGGAGAAAAATTATTTAAGTTTGAAAATGCGCGGAAACACCCCTGCGGAGAAAAAATTTTTGAAGTTTGAAATTTCGCAGAAACACCCCCGCGGAGGAAATAAAAATTGAGGTTTGAAACTTCGCGGAAACAACCCCGCGGAGGAAATAAAAATGAAGGTTTGAAATTTCGCAAAAACCCCCCCGGGGAATAAAAATAGAAGTTTGGAATTTCGCGGAAACACCCCCGCAAAATAAAAATAAAGTTTTGCAATTTCGCAGAAACACCCCCGCGAAATTAAAATTGAAAGTTTGATAAATTTGCACAAATGCCCCTGCAACTAATATATATAAAACTTTAAAATTTTGCGGGGAGACCCCTGCAGAATCACGTAACCCGCATGCATGGGTTACGTGATTTCCGTTTGGCCTTCGGCCACGCCGCCCGCGACTCTCCCCTCGCCGGTCGCCTGCCTCACCCCCTCGCCGGTCGCCGGCCTCTCCCCCTCGTCAGTCGCTGGCCTCTCCCTCTCACTCGGTCCACCTTCCTCTCCCTCTCGCCCAACACTTGGTCCGCCTCGCGTTGCACCCAACGTCCGGCATGCCCAGGCAGCTCGCCCAGGCAGCGCGCCCAGGCAGCGCGCCCAGCGCGCCCAGGCAATGCGCCTGGCATGCTTCTCCCTTGCCTTGCGTGCGCGCAGCTCCCCTCGCACTTGCCCGCACGCCCCTCGCCCATTGCGAGCTCGCCTGCTGCTTCCTTGCGCCCTTGCAAGGCTCTTCCCTGCTCGCCCATCGCGAGCTCGCCTTTCACTTCCCTGCATGCTTGGCCTTCGCTCGCACGCAGCTAGCCCCGCGCGGGCTCTCCCTTCGCATGCGCACGCAGCTCGCCCCGCGCAGGCTCTCTAATCGCGTACATCTCGCCCTTGCGAGCTCTCCCCTTGCCCTTGGGAGCTTGCCTCTCGCCCCTGCGGGCTCAATGGCACAAAGCCATGAATTCTAGCCCCTCATCACTAGCCCAGTAGCTAGTCTTCTCACCTCCCTCATGATTCACTCACGTTTTCATACACCCCAAGCTATAGGCAGTATAAGGTTTCTCCATTTTCAGGTTTGGTGAGTCTGAATGCTATAGTTTCAACTTTCTTCACTTTTGTTTAAAACTTTTACTGACTTTGCATTCAATACGGACGCTGCCTACTTGCTTTGCATGTGTTCATGCGCATGGCATTATATTCCCATCATGTTCACTACACTTTGCATTCAACATCACTTCAATACTACATGCAATTTAGCATGTGAATTGCTATTATGCTTTGCATATTTGCATCACTTCAATACTACATGCAATTTAGCATGTGAATTGCTATTATGCTTTGCATATTCCAGTTACGATTTCGTTCCTTTTATGAATTCAGGATAGTCTCTCTAGGTTTTGTAGCCGATACTAAGCCTTCCAGAACAATATAGTTTGTTTAATGAAATTGTCTTATGCTTGTATGCCTAAAGCCATCATCATCCAGCATGCAGAACCATGCACTTATTATATATTTTAGCTTTTGTTTTCATGATCATTTGCTTTACGGGAAGTATATTTGTATGATGTTTGTCATCCACTTCTAGCATGCGGGACCATGTACTTATTATATCTTTTGAACTTTTATTTTCATGCCATTTGCTTTACGGGACACAATCTTTATGTCTCCTTATGTTATACTCTACTTTATGGAATAATATATGACTACATGCTTCATGCTACATCATGTTTGATATATTTTTAAACTTGTATAAATATATTCCCAATGCATTTAATCTATAGTCCATAATAGTTGAATAGTCCCTACGTTGACCCATTAGTCGACTTGGGCATGGGGGGACTACTGTTATGGTTATAATAATATTGGGCCTCAATTATTTTTAATTCAGTAAGCCCATTACTGAAGCCCATCATCTGGGCCTAGTTATTTCTAATTCAGTAAGCCCATTACTGAAGCCCATCGTTTGGGCCTACTATCTGGGTTCCACAATGTCCCATCCTAGCTCAATTATTTCTAATACAGTAAGCCCATTACTGTATCCTATTATCTGGGCCCATTACAGTAAGCCCATTACTGTAGCCCATTATTTGGGCCCATGAATAATTTAATAGCCCCTACGTCGACCCGTTATTCGACTTGGGTCTGGGGGGACTACTGTTATGGCCATAATAATATTGGGCCTAATTGTCTCTAACACAGTAAGCTCATTACTGTGGTCCATTATCTGGGCCCATTATCTGGGTCCCACAATGACCCAACCCAGCTCAATTATTTATGATACGGTAAGCCCATTACCGTATCCCACTATCTGGGCCCATTACAGTAAGCCCATTACTGTATCCCATTATCTGGGCCCATTACAGTAAGCCCATTACTGTATCCCATTAGCTGGGCCTATTACAGTAAGCCCATTACTGTATCCTACTATCCGGGCCCATACGGTAAGCCCATTACCGTATCCCATTACATGGGCCCATTACAGTAAACCCATTACTGTAGCCCATCGTCTGGGCCTATTATCTGGGTTCCACAATGGCCCATTCCGACTCCTATATAAACCCTCCGGAACGTTGCTCAAGGTAAGTTGACAAATGCACACTTTTCTGAACTTACTCTCTCTCTAGATTTCCTTTGCTTTTGAGAGCTTCTCTCTCTAGGAAATTCTCCCAGAGAATTCCGGAGTGCTGGAAACTGACTTGAGCGTCGGAGGGTCACCGCCGGCACCCCTGACTGTTTTTCTTTACTCGCAGGACTGGACCCGACGTACCACCCGAGCTCCGACCCGCTTCCCGACCCGCGTCCCGGCCGTCCGGAAACCGTGCATCAACACTTAGAATTCCGGACTGATGGACAAAGTTATATAATCCAAACTCATAGTCGGTTGTGTTTGTATAGCAATACTCACTAATACTTTCGCTTAAATTATATGTTGGTTGATATTTCACAACACTACAGTCAAAAACATGATACTTGCAGCTTGTATGAGGGAGATAATTCTTATAGGCTTGCTTCCAGCATCGAGTCTCCTTGTACAAGGCTGTGAGATACCACAGTGCTGCAAATAACTAATTATGGACCAGCAAGTCAACAATTGGTCAGAAAATAAATAATAATTGTAATTAAGTCTAAGAATATAATTGAAACAGTCCAATATTGACACTAATTCAAACCTGGAGCGATCTAACTTACTTGAATGCAATATATGAAAACAAAACAAAAAAAAAACAAACGTAATAATCTGGTTCGGAAGTGTGACGAGGATGTCTTGAGTCTTTTTAACAATATCGCGATCACTGCCCACAGTCTGGGGAGGTGTAGACCCACTAGATAATAAAGTGCAATCATTATCAATCCCTTCCTTGATGAGGTCAAAGAAATCAAAACCATCGCCTGGCAAACTTGGAGTCACCAAGAGATAGAAATCAATTTAAAATATATATAGGGTAAGGTTCGATGGTACCACTTTTTTGGTTGATATTCGATAATGTTTAATATAAACAGAAACAAAATTTATGCCTTACCTACTGCAACCACAAAGATGCTGAGAAATTGATGAAGAATTAGAAAATCTCGAAACGATTGATCTTTTATTGTGATTGAGATACCTAGAAGAAGCTTTAACATATATTTCATTGTTTCCTTCTGTCGCAGTTTATCCATGAATTCCTTGAAATAGAACTTCTTGAAATTGAGCATAGTATAAAAGATTATCATAGGAAGGATTTCCAAGAGCGAACGAAAAGCAAAAGCGGTAAACCCCAGACTTCTATCCAACACAACGCACTTATCATCATCATTGATCTTAGCTGTGTATACGAACAAAGAATCGACTAGGACACCAGTTCCATGTAGTGTAGAAATAAGCCCAAGACGATAATCATCAAACTCCCTTTTCTCAAAAACATCTACCACAGTGCGATACCAATATCTTCGTAGTATATATTTTACCAGGAAGATCTTCATTTTCTGTTCCGGAGACCTGTGCGTACAGTTTAAAATTAGAAACACAAAACCTGCCAATTAACAAAGTGGGAAATTTTTTATCTCTAGAATTAAGTCAGCACAAAACGTTTGCTTAAATGATGATCGAAAAATGAAAAAAAAAATCCTACAGAAGAACTTGTCAAAAAAAATATTATCAGTTTAAAGTGGAAGATCTTTGACATATCAGAACATTCAATAGGGGTTCTATGATCAATTTTATTTGACAGATATACTATTAAATATGAGAAGAGGAGATGGCAATCAGTGAACTCAATTATTGGGATCTTTTGTGGATTCCATTTCATCATGAATCATGATGAGGGAACGCTTATGAACGCTTGCTATCGTCACCAATTCCACCTATTCTTTGCTTTATTCACGCCACGTACAAAGTCCCTTCTCTGTTAATTATACATGAAATGAATTGATCTTGGGTCAAGGCATCCTACTTTTCTCCCAGGAAAATACTATCTGGTCAAAAAATAAAGCAGCTGCCTTTACTAGCATCTGGCTCCAATCCATTCAAGTTTATCTCTTGTTTTTTTTTTTCTTTTTTTTTTAACTTCTTATCAAATTCACAATTATTGCTTTCTCTGTCTCCCATTTATATATTTTACAGTTTTTTCTCTGTCACGAAAGGTTTTAAAATATGTTAAGACTTGTCAAGATTAGGTTTTTCATGGTTACAAGGGATTCAGGGAGAGAAAGAACAAGCAAGAGGTTACATGGAAGCAGGGGCATAACCAGAATTTTTGTCTCGGATGAGTTAAAAACATTGTTAAGAGTACTAATAAATTAATCTTAAAGTCAAAAGTAAATCTTAAATAAAAAAAATAAAGTTGTCTGCCACTTTATCTTGTCCAATTTTAAATCGTCAATATCTTGGGTACCGATTCTTGGTGTTTAGATAAAAGAAATAAACGTACACGAATAATAAATCCAAGTAGTGACCCCTATGAATACAATTCAAGTGAATCTATTATACCGGATTTTCTATGATCTGTTTCAAAACAAAAGCAGTGGGAAATGAGCAATAGTGCTTGGATATGTTTTGAAGAGCAGAAAACGGCTAGCATCACTTGTTTCAGAATAACTTGGCTACAAGTCTTTTAAGGCACTATTTTCTGTACATATTTAAAAAAAAAAAAAAGTCCTATCTTTTTAGACTTAAAGCTAATGCAGATTCTCTCATTTTAAGTCTTAAAATTGTTATGGATTTTTTGTTACCGTAAAATGACTTCACTGCCTTAGAGTCAAGGATATATCCTTCACAAATCAGAATTTCGAGGATTATTATGATCAGGTTAACCAAAGGAAGCAGAGATGAGTTGTTATCGATAGTCGGGTCCCAGCTGCATCCTATTTTCTCTCATGCAAATGTCGGTCACTGCAAATAGAAGACAAAATAGACCATCTGGCTCCACACAAATTTACTCTTTTGTCAATCTACAATTATTGTTCTCCCTCTCTCTCTTGCTCTTTTATATAATTGTTTCAAAAATGTAAATGCAGTTTTGGTTCTTATTAGATATACTTTAATTGGATGCCATCCCATCATGAGTTCCTAAATTTTTATCTTTCTTGGGAGCATATTTTCAAGATGAACAACTTTCGTTTTTTGCCAATTTAAGTCTTTTTATCTGAGGCCTACCCATGTTCTTTCTCATAGTGGCCCAAGTGAGGTGAGGAAGTCTAGGTACGATATTTTTCATAGCATATTCCAAGATATATAAGTACGTTGATATGATGTGATGCAGCAGTACTGGATGTGATAAGGTAATCATACAAATCGATTCTGTTCATTGTGAGCATTGTATATATTCATATATTTATATATATATAGAATCCAAAAATGAATGATTGCATGCCTCAAAAGAGTAATGCTACTCATACAAACTATTTATACAAACTCATACATACAAACTGATGTGGCATCCTTCTATGATTGCCACATCACCCATATTAATTAATGTCATTTATTATTAATATATATTTATCAAATCACTGCATTTATTTATCAAATCACATCATGCCACGTCAGTTTGTATAGGTGAGTTTGTATAAGTAGTTTGTATGAGTAGCATTACTCGCCTCAAAATGATTGCATGCCCAAAAAGTTAGGCTTCGAGTTTGTTGATTCTCTTCGAAACGCTGTACAATAGGAAAAAAAAAAAAAACCGATTGATCTATTTCATTAATTCAAATGAATACCCCCTTACAAAAGGTATTAGGACCATCCTTTATGCTAATAAAATCATAAGAAATAAATTTTAAATTAATTAATCTAATCTAGTTTATCAAGCAATAACAATAAACACAGACCTTATAAAAGTGGAACCATCTAGACACTACAAGAAAAATGACAATAGATGATAGGAATAAATAGTCATAAATATGAGTGAATGATAGAAAATCTATGAGTCATCTATGTCACTGTCACTCATTCATGATAGAGCAAAAATCCGTCATGCCCTTTATGATAATTTTTATAGGTCATACATCCGTCACACTAAAAAATTAATTTTTTAATAAATTCAATTGATTTTTTGACGAAAAAATTGATTTATTTTAAATTTAAATTTTTGGTGGGAAAATTGATTTTTTTTTGGGAATTTTAATCTAGTTTTGACAGGAAAAAAAATCAGTATTTCGTTAATTTTTATAGGTAAATTATGTTGTTCATAACAAAATTTATGATTAGTATTTTCTATCACAAGATTTAAATTTTTTTTAATACAAATATGAGTTTTTAATTTAATTTATGCAATATTCCTGTATTTGAAATTCATTTATAAATTCAATGCAAACTAAAAATTAAATTGCACATTCAATAAGTCTAAATACACTTTATATCAATGACGTCCATGTAATAATATATAGAACAAGTTCCACAGATCAAGTATTTCATTGTCAATACATAGACTAAAACCAATTAGTAACTACCAATAACAAACTGTAATTCTAATTCCAATCCAGTACGGCTGCTCCTCTTTTCATGAGTTGGAACTTCTCACTATGACTGCCTTCCATCTTCTCTGCAAACCATTGACAAAAATAAGTAAAATGAATGCCAATATCAAATAAATGTCAAGCTGTAGAATTAAAAAAACTACAACATAAACTACAAGATCTTGTAGTAGGATATAAATAATCAGTTTTTACTTATAGTTTGATTGACTTTCAGGCAACTAAGAACTCCCTCCCGGAGAGAAAAAAACAAAAACAGGAACATAAAAAGGCTTAAAAAGAAGAAAAGTCCTCCTAAGTTCAACGATGGGGAAGAAAACCACAAAGCTCGATTGCATACATAGGCCCAGAGTGCATAAAAAGCAAATTAAATAACAGCCCATTTGGATTAAACACAGCAATTGAGTGACTATTCCAAAAACAGGGAGGGGAAAAAAGGTTGAGCCAAAATGTGTACAAATGTAACAGCCTCCCCTTTAGACAGCTAATGAGCTAAAAAGTAAGGAACTTCCCCATCGATTTTGTAAAAGAAAAATGTCTTTATCAACAACCAACGACTAAATAAACCAATAACGAACTGTAAAACCAATTACACCAAAACCTGTGTGTTTCTTCTTCATTTCAGCTATTTCTTGGTACGAAAACAATCTCAGGACTGGGAGAAAGCTGGAAAACACAATTGTTCATTACTGGTTTTGGGTTGACTTCCAATCCTGGCTGCAGCCTTATCTGTTATTTGTCGATTCAAAGAATGCACAATTAGATTATTATAAAAAAAATGGATAAGAAAACCGAAGATTAGAAAATGTAGCGCTTAGAATTCCTGTCTTAAGATGATTCAGAAACTGAAATCACAATACCACTCCAATGTTCTGAACTTCTCATTCCGTGTAAAGGATGCAAGCAATTGTCTTGATTGAAAAAAATTATAGATGTAATTACTTTCAAAAACTCATAATCAGATTTCCTTGTTTAAACTTTCAAGCCAAAAATCACCGCATTCCATTAATTTGTTGTTTTTTTCACAATTATCTAGCACTAACAATACCAAACTAACTCCAAAATAAGGAATAATTATAATGGGGTCAGCCGTTGATTTAGTCTCACGTTTCTATTCTTTTAGACCTCGAAATATGACCAAAAAGATCAGAGCAAAAATTAGAGCCAGATAGCTTCCAAATGCAATCTAATGAATACGAGTTCTTTTACATTTGACACAATTGAGAGATGAAGCTCTTGAGAGGTCCTTACACCTATCAAACCCTAAAATTTGTATGAGAATCTAAAAGACAAGGCTATGTTTGACAGTATAGCATAATAAAGCATCAAATGGCTGTTAAAGACAATATATGTCACAAAAGATGAACAAAATATAACACAAACCTCATAGCGATGAAGCAATGATGCAAATAAAGTTGCAACTCCTTGAATGACAAATTTTTGGCCAATACAAGCACGACTGCCACAGCCAAAGGGAGGAAATGCAGTATTATCATTTGGATCATTCAAAACAAATGAGACATCTCTTGGATCAACATGGTCTTCAGCAGCCCCTGAGAACAATTATTATTAGATATTATGAACACAAACTATAATTTTCACAAACCTTTAACTCGACATCACAAGACTGGTTGCCATGAATAAACTAAATCCAAACCCAGATCGAGTAATATACACGAGCAAATGTAGAATGTGTTTTGCAAACTAAATTTACATGTGACAAGTCATTGCCAAAACTATTTTAAATTGTCTGCACTACAATATAATAGTCAAGATTTTGGGGCAAGAGGCACATAAAGATAATATATTTGAGGTTATATCACTGCTGCCAGAGATTGAACATGTAACTGTAGGTACAAATGAATTAGAGGTCACCTAAAATGGCTAAGACAGCATGAAATACACAAAAGAAGTAAAATATTTCTAAAGTTTATTGAGAAGTAAAAGTAGGCAAGCGTAAAACCTGTGCATGATCTATTACACGCTTGATCAGATTGCTTTCCAATCTTTGACAGAAAACGATATGGGTTAAATTGGCTAGAATCACTTCCCCAACTAAAATTGTCTATTTGTACCAACTGTACGGGTACAACCACCACAGCTCCAGTTGGTATGGTTACACCATTTTTGAGAGTCAATTCTTGAAGAAAGAAGAGCATTAAAGGGAGAAAAAAAAGGTTAGTGGTTACCCATATAGTCAAAAGAGATTAGAATTAACACGACAATGAAAGATGATAATATGGTAACATTTGCAGAGCAGCACAAATAGTTCAAGCTGCTGATTCAGATACAACCAAGAGATTTAAGCAAAATGAAATAAAAATTAGACCGGATCTTGGTTGTAACAATTCAAAACATAAATCAACTTAAAAAAATAAATACCAAATGATTAAAACTATTTTATACAACATGCATGAAGCATTGACAGATATTCTGTATATGATTACTGTTTTTTTTGGGACAAAACAACAAATGCATATAAACTCTGCATAAAGGTGAAACAACAGTGAAGCATGAATCCACGACAAAGCAACAAGACCCAACTGTCCAGCATTTCTTAAACTTGACAACCAAGTATCTGTATAATCTATACAAAAAGAACAAAAACACGAAACAAAGGTACCGCATCTGAACAGCCAAAACACTAATTCACCCCACAACTTGCCAATTAAGATAAACAAAGAGACAGAAGTATTTTCAGAGCATTTTGAAGAGGAAATCCACAGGGATGCTAAAATTCTATCTCCAATACTACACCGATTTTAGAGGGTTATGGTAAAATTAGATTCTTATCATTTGCAAATCAAATGTGCATAAAGAAATTTGTGCATCCTGCTGCAGGACATATCCCTCCAATCAGCTATGTAACAAATTGAGAATCTGAGTGTTGACCAAAGTATAAGTAATGGCTCACCATGTTTCAAAGAACATCTCTGTAGTAAAGGTTCGGCAAGTAGAAGACGGGCAGATTCATAAATAGTTGCTAATAATAAGAGCATCTTATTAACACTTTGTTGATCTTGCTTCACTGACCCTTTCCATGCCAGAATTATCTCTTCATAAATCTGCAAAAATTTCATTTTAAAGGGTGACCCTTATAAATTAACTTAGCTCAGTTCTGACATAATGAATTTAGAGCAACAATAGATTTAAAGGAGGAAGTTAGATGGGCTACCTTATCTTGTATCTCTCGATGTGTAGCCAGCATTGCCAGGACATTACCAACCAAACCTGCTGTAGTCAAGCATCCATGAAACATCATGCCCATAATAGTTCTAGTGAGGCAATTTATCAAACACTTATCATGTGGAACATCTCAACGATTATAGACAAGAAAGAAAACTAAATCTAAAAGCATGTATCTAATCAAAACACAATAAGAGAAGATAATCAACAATAAGTATAATTATATTTGTAATCTAATCCGATTAATCCATCAAAAATTGAATAAATTTTATTGCATTTCTGATCATCCATCATACAAATTAAACATTTATATTAACCAAATCTATTAACCAAATCAAAAGAGAGGAAGAGAGACAAACCTGAGTGAGAGTGACAGACGAGCAATCAGGCCTGGCGAAGCTAGAGGGACAAAGGGAGGGTGCAGCCGTGGACCGTGATGGTGAGTCGTGTGATGACGAGGAGGGTGCAGCGCAGCCGTGGACCGTGGTGGCAACTCGAGACGACAGAGGTGCTTGTGGCTGCAAGTGACTGAGGAAGGCGAAGGCCGAGCTTGAAGAGGGTCGCATCCAAGTAACGAGTTAGAAGTAGCCGACGACTCGTTTTAAAATTAAGAAGAAAATTATGAACACAAACCCGTAAGATTTTAACAATCATCATTAAACTAAAGAAATTACACCTGATCATGGCCGAAATTGAACCAGACTCGTAAAATTTCGAATAAGAAAGTAGTTCATTTGGAGATTTCCCAAACGTAGACGCCCATTTCAAAGAGAGAGTAAATGGTAGAATAAGGCAGAGGAATGAGTGAGGGGAGAAGCAAGGAAGAATAAGGCCCTGTTAATGGTGGAAGCGACTTAGAGAAAGTGAAAGAATGAAGAGTGAGAGAGCTGCTGACAGAGTGAAAGAGAGGGAGAGAGAGCTGATTCGATCGGTTAGAGTGGGGGATGTCTTTCTGTTGATGGTGGGAGTGGCTTAGAGACAGTAAAGGAACTAAAGAGAGGGCGCTACTGACAAAGTGAAAGAAAGGGAGAGAGCAATTGATTCGATCGGCGAGAGAGGGGGATGTATTGCCTTTAATGGCGGGAGCGACTCAGAGACAGTGAAAGAACGAAGAGGAAAAATTTTTTCGAGGGCAAATAGAAGAGGGAAGCCGAAAGTTAAAGAGGGAAAGGAAAAATTTTATTTTGTCTTGTATTAAGGATAAAACGCACCGTTTTATCCTATATATTTTATTAAAAAATTATGTTTCTTTTACTCATAATTAATAAAATATTAATTTATATTTCGGTCAGACATGGTCAATGAAAAATTTCTATCATGAAATTCTTGATAGAGTTAATTTCTATCACGGTTCTATCATCAATTATTGATAGATAAAAAATATATCACATGTCTATCATAAAGTTTCTGATAGAGTATAATTCTATCATCATTATGTCATCTTTTGATGATATAACGAGTTTTATCATAGAGTGTCAGTCATCTATTTCTACTTTTCTTGTAGTGTAGAATAAGATAATTACATAATAATTGTTATAAGTGCATGGGAATGTATTATATTATTACATTGTATAAGAAGTCAAATCTCATTCGGCAATCCAACTGTCTCAACCTAGCAATTTATTAAGCACAAGCTAATATGGAAAGGTAAGGTCATGCATGATCAATAAGTGCCGAACTATGTACTCTAAAAAATCTCCTTTTGTCAGTCTATTAGATTTATCCTATTCCGTATGGTATATATTCCAAAGTGGTCAGATTATTAACTCGCATGGTAATATTCCTTTAAGGTGTCATGTGGTTAAAATTAACTTTAGCATGTTAATTTTTCCATTTTCCAACCTGCAAAATCATTAGGTAAATGAATTAGATGTGGAAAAAAAGTCTTAAAAGCTCAATTTTTGACAAATCTACCTAAAAGCTTGAAGGTTTTCGACATGTCAGACAATAGCATCTGACAACTTTGCGATGCATGCGAGCCAGTGAGCGTTGCAACTGCCCATGGTGTTCAACAACTCCCCATCTTACATCTCGATTAGTTATTAGTTTGGTATAACAAACATAATTAGATATGGTAAACATACAGTACGTTATTATTATACAAGCTAATGGTATTATATATCATTGGATGGTAAAGGTCGTGATAATAATTAAATCAAAGATGATGATAATAACCAAAATTAAAATATTATCATTCAATAATATTATACATTTTTAGTCACAATCATTAACAAATTAATTGTCTTTTTAAATTTTGTCATAAGATGCTCAAAAAAATACTTTTACTTTTGTCATAAGTACTTTGGCACAAAGAGGTGTAATGGGAAACATACATCATAATACACAAATAGTACATTTACAATTATTCTCAATACAAATTAATGCAATTATATATATTGGACGATAAAAGCTCACAATAATACATGAAGAAGAAGAATAATATCGTTATTATCATCTAATAATATTAATATCACGTAGAGAAAGGGAAAAATTTTCTCTCAACTTCTTGAACGGAGTTACTGTTCACTCCGGCCGATAGGCGAGTTAGCTTTTGAAATTTATGTGTGTTATTGATTGGGATATCCTGAACAAACTTTTTTTCTTGACCCTCTTCGATTCCCGACCGGAAAGCGTTCAAAAACGCGAAAAACAGTAATCGGATTTACTGCTCATCCGCCGCCGATCAGCACGTGAATAGTCACAGCCACTACCATCGTATTGGCCTTGTCTCGATCTTCAATTTTACCTTCAGCATCACCTCCTGATTCGGCCTGCAACCCCTCCGTCCACGGTAGCAAAATTTCAACATTTCACTATTCATCACCGCCGTTCACCGAAAATCGGCGAGTGGCATCTCACCTCCAACACCATCTTGTAGATCGGACAACGCTGATCAATTTTTCTTTTTACACCATCATCAGATTCAGACCACGACTACCTCAAAACACCATTTCTTCAATTCGGGTGTCACTATTCACGGCGGCTGTGACTATTCATCCAGCGGTTATCGTTCATCAAGTTTCAGATTGCTCCTCGGGTTATTCCACGAAAGTTTGCTTCTTGGCTCCTCCCCTGATTTCCTGTGGATTACCGATTATAAAGCGGTGACGACGACTTCGCAAGCCACCCCGTTTCGGTGCCTGGTTTGCTTTCGTTTTCCATCTCTTTTTTGAGCTTTTTATTGCATTTGATTTGTGATTTAATGGATCCACCCAAGTCAATTGCTGGCTCTTGGGCTGACAAAATCAAGATCACTGACTTGAGTACCCAATGTAGACTGTCTCCGGTTTCCCCCAAGAAATCGGGAACAGTCCTTGAGATCCCGGATGAAATCATTGACGAGAATGTGGCCGAATGGCGTAGATGTCTCTTTGGCTTCTTTTCGGGATTTTCGATGCCCTTTCATGCCGCACGCTCTATGGCCATGCGTGCTTGGAAAGCTAACGGTCTACAGGACGTGCGTTCCACAGTTAATGGATATCTCGTCTTTCGTTTTCGAACTGAGGATGAGGTTCATGCAATCATTGATCGCGGTCCTTGGTTGTTTGGAGGTAAATATATTTATTTAGAACCATGGCAACCGCATTTAAATCTTGATCTTTCTGATACTGAATTATACCCAATTTGGGTCCGTTTGCATGGCCTACCGTTTTCTTTGTGGACAACAAAAAGTCTTGCCATGGTTTCAAGCATGGTTGGAGAACCTATCTCTTGTGACAAGATGACTTCTGATCTTTCCAGATTGGAGTATGCGAGGGTATGTTTTTGGTTGAATACAGAATACCCTCCAGTAAAGAACTTCGAGATCAGATGTAAGCTCTCTTCCGAGCCTATCCAAATCCGAGTTGAGTATGAGTGGCTTCCAAAGTATTGCCTCGAATGTTGCTCCTTTGGTCATCGATGTTCAGATCCAGCAAACACTTTATGTAAGGATAAGAAAGAGGCAAAAACATCTGTTAGCCCCCCTTTGAACGAGGGTAATAAGAAAGAGGCAAATACCTCTGTTAGCGCCCCTTTGCATAAGGGTAAGGAAGTGGCCAAGGTCGCTGAGAATTTGAAAGTTGTTACTCTTCCAACAAATTATGTAATGCATGATGTGCCCTTTAAGGCTGCTACAGTTTTGAGTACAGAAGTCAGTCTCAGATTCTGACTCTTTTTCTCATTTGCGACTAACCAAGGTAGGCTTCTAGGTTCTATTCAGTGTTCTACAAATCGTGAGACATCTGTTTTGTCAGGGCAGATAAATACAGGGCAACCTCTTATGTCTTCTCCCTCTCGTTTTGAGCCTTTGAATAGGCTAAGTGATGAGGATCAACCTAATAGGATTGATCATATTCATTCGGACACGCCGAGTACTCCAGTAAAGAAAGGTAAGAAGAAGAAGAACAAGTAGGGTTAAGGCTTTACTTAATCATACTTGTTTTTTTTCTATTTCTTTATGTTTGCACCATTGTGATTATTTTTTTGTTTTCCTTTTATTGTTAGGCCATTTATGGTCATTGGACATCTTGCTTTGTTCAGGCCGCCTGTGGCCTTTATTTCATGTTGTTAAGGCCGTTTGTGGTCTTTACCACTACAAGAGAAGGAGGTATATACTACGGCCTTTTACGACGGTTTCTTAAAACCGCATTAAATAGTGATACGCGCATATTATTTACGGAAGTTTGTCAAACCGCCATATAAAGGTTGTTGAAAACCCCAAAACCATTTACCCTAATGTTGCCCATTCTTTCAATTTCTAGCTCTCTCATCTCTCTCTGAACTCTCTCAAATCATCCTAGATCTCTCTATAACTCCCTTTCACTCACTATCCTCACCATTTCTCGAGACCAAAACAATGGCAACTTTGGACTCCGACGTTTCGATGGTACCGGTTGACAAGGCGTCACGTGAAGCCAACTAAAAAAACGCCAGTCCTTCTAAAATCAAACAAAGCTATATTAGATTCTCTTCTTGAGAAGACCATGAGCGGCCATGAGTACAAGGTGCGGGACTTGTCCCAGGTTGACTTCGGCCACCTCGAGATCGAGCTAGCTGAAGTGGAAATGCCCGGACTCATGGCGTGCCGCACCGAGTTCGGGCCTTCCCAGCCCTTCAAGGGAGCCAAGATCGCTGGCCCCCTTCACATGACCATTCAGATCGTCGTCCTCATCGAGACCCTCACTGCCGTCGGCGCCAAGGTCCGCTGGTGCTCCTGTAACATCTTCTCCACCCAGGACCATGCTGCTGCCGCCATCGCCCGGGACTCTGCTACTGTCTTCGCCTGGAAAGGTGAGACCCTATAGGAGTACTGGTGGTGCACCGAGAGAGCCCTTGACTGGGGCCCTGGTGGTGGCCCGGATCTGATTGTGGATGATGGAGGTGATGCCACTTTGTTGATTCATGAGGGTGTGAAGGTTGAGGCACACCCCATTTGCCTCCACCTGTTGAGAATGGGTCCACAAGCAGTGTAGCAACTACTCCTTCAGTAGGAGCTTCAGCTTCAGAGCAAGCCCAAAGATGATAAAATGGCTGGTAGAGCACAAGGTTTTTTACATGCTTGGCTTGCTGTCCCAATGGTAATAGCTTTACGCGGCCTTCAATATTTGGCTTTTGAGGATGTCTCTTTTATAATGTTGAATTTATGTTTGTATTTTCAGGGCAAGGTAGAATTGCTTCTTCCTATCGATACTGGGGATTATGCGGACTTCTTTTCATCCATGCATCATGCGAAGAACTGCGAGACAATATTTCACGGACCCCAGAACCCAATTCCTCCAAACTGGTAAGTAGTTTGAAAATAAAGTGTTGGTATGTGGCTACTCGGATTTCATTTCCAACTTCAGAGACTCTCCCTTCTTCCAGGTTTCACCTTCCTATTGCATATCATGGAAGAGCATCATCTATTGTTATCTCTAGAACAGACATCATTCGGCCAAGGTTAGAGATATAAATTTCTGATCTTTGGTCGGTTTTGCCCTTGTTTCTCAATATTTAAAGCATTAGAAGAATACATATATAGTACTTCAATTATATATATATGTTTTTTTTCTTCTAGTGTCTATGTCCTGGACAGATTCAAGTCCACATGCGCATGGCAACTATTCTATTTGCTTCCTTTATAATGTTTGGTATTCAGGTCAATAGATAGGATAGAGGGGTGTGAGTGTATGTTTTTTTTGTGAACGAAGCATGGGCGTCTCTACTTCATACAGGTAGCTGCCAAAACTTAAGTTCTAGCTGAAGCCTGATCTGTCAAGGCGCATCATTCAGTTTCTTGTTTTTATTTTTATTTTTTTATTCAGTTGCTTTGGAATTTGGGAGTAGTATATGAACTTTCTGTTTACTTCACTGAGTATGCTTATGAATAAATAACAGTCACTCCTTGTCTGATAAATTTACATTTTACATTTTTGTTGTGCTCTTAGAGGTCAAGTTATCAATCATCCACATTACATTCTATAGCTTCTGATGCAATGTAATCTTATACATTTGATGATAAAAGTTAAATGATGCAATCCAACGGAAATGAAACTATTTGGAGAGATCTTGCTCTAATAAATAAGAAAACAAGCCATGTGTAACGTGTGAATGTGGCTATAACCAGAAATTAATTAGACTCTTTATCCCATGGTTACGAAACCAAAATTGTTGTTATTATATTTAATGGTGTTGCATATTAAATGTTTGTTGGAAATGGTGTTGCATATTAAATGTTTGTTGGACCTTTTTTCTTTTTAACTTTTCGTTTAATCTTTTGAGATTTGAACTTGGCCGCATTTTCAGGTGTTGATTTTGCCAAAAAAAATTGAAAAAAAAATCAACCTATTCTTTTTAACATCTTTTGTTTCTTCTTTTTCTTTGCTTTTTTTTATTTTTAAATTTTTTAAAAAAGACGGTTGAAAAAGAAAAATAAAAGAAGAAGGCAACTGAAATGATTAGAAGGTTTTACGCCTAGCACGTGACCCCTAAACTTGAATCTGAACCTACCTGATGGATTGGCTCCTCTTTCTTTTTTAACTCCTCTTAATATTATCTATATGATACACCTTTAACTTCAAATTCAATTAATTAATTTATAGAATTAAAAGTAAAGGCATCAGCATCATCACGTGATTTACATAGCATGTATTTAAGGAGAATTTATACTCATGCAGCTTATTAAGTGTCAATGTATATATAGTTATTTTTTAAAAAAATTGTACAAATTATTTGGTTGGATGGATTCATAAAAACAATAAAATGACGAGGCGAATCTTTATACTTCTCATAAATAATTTTTATATGCCATCAAAGATAAAATTATTATAATTTTTGTATTATTATTATTACATGCAGCTAAACATGTCATAACATGACTGTGGCCTTTTAGAGATGAAGTCAGATGAAAAGGATTATTGGTTCTAGAAGCTACTCTATTTTCTTTGTAATAATAATTTTAACATGTAAGATAAAATTATTCACCTGTAATATAATTTTTGTATGTCACATCAAGAGATTTACGGTAAAATAAAAATTAATATATGCAATCAAACAATTTGCACTGTAATAGGAATTAACTCTTTTATATCTTCTATAATAAAAATTAATATAAATATGGTCATTTATATCTTCCCTCCTAACTCGTTTTTTGCACTGTAACTTCTTGCAGATGAGAGAAGCTACTCTATTTGCTTTGGCTTCTCTTTCAGAGCAATTGCTTGAAGCAAAGGTTTGTGCTTTATCATTTAATATTTTGGTTTTGTAAGTTTTGGTGATGGGAGGCATCATTTTCTTTGGATATAATATTTTATCCCATTTTTGGTGAAATCGACCTTATTTACTTAATATGTTTTACAGGTTTCAGGACTTCTCGGAGTTAGCTTAGGAAAACTACTAGAGCAAATGATCACTGAAGACATTGGCACTGGTAATGTCTCAGTTTGAGCTCAATATTTGCGTTCAAATTATTGAAGCTTGCGTTCCCTTATTGTTCTGGTTTCTTCTTTTTTACTCTATGCATTACTGTTGTATTCTAACTTCTGGACCCTTTGTCCCTATGAAAGTTGCATGCACACCTATTTCTGTTTGTGTAAGTTCACTAAACCTGAAAGCAACAAACTTGTAACAATCAATTGCGTAATTAAACCGGTTAATAAGTCACTTCTCAATCAACTATAGAACTAATCCATCTGATGACCTTTATTGCCGTACAGAGAAGTATGAATTTAGTGAAGGAGATCATGGCAAGGCCTAATTGCTGTTTCAGTAGTCATGACCAAACTGACCAATCAAATCTGCCAAAATATGTGGTTTTACACAAAAGTTAAGCCGTTGCAGGTCATAATCATCGCATTAGGCCACAGTTGAAGATACTACATCGAGTCGGGGTCCAAGAACTAAATGAAAAATGTGTAAACTTTATTTTAAATGTGTTCTAAGCTTAAGGTATATAGTTGTTTAAACTCCTTTCTTGAAGAACCTGAAGTTTCTCGTCTTAAAATATTCCTTCAAACCTGGTCCATTATGTTCATGGAAAGTGCATTTCTTGATAGAAGTACCTGTTTACTTTAGTCATCTGTTCACTCTTTACATTAGTTTATTTCAATCAGCATCATAACCCATGCATGTATCAAGCCAATTGTCCATTTAATAATTTCAATAGTTGTTTTAAAGGCAATAATGAAATTGCTTTACGGGTATGGTGTTACTCTTGCACCAAAAGAGGGATGATTGAGAACCAAATAAACAAAGTTTCTCTCTCTCTATGTTTGTGTTTGATGCATTGAGGCAGACATTCATAGTCGCAGGTTTCCCTTTGCACATTTGAATATTTTACTTGAGAGGGACATAAATCTAATTGGTCAAGAGCTTATATCAGTTTCCATCACATGTTCTGATGGATATTGCACATGAGATTGCTTCTTCAACACAGCCATTGTCATTGATACCTCTTGGTGAAGCTTGCTTGAGATTGAATCTCATTGCCATACATGAATTATTAGAGAAGATCATATACAAGGATGATGAGGGCATTGCCAATGAGGTCTGATAGTTCCACTTGTAGACTTGGCATTCTATTTGTTACGTGTGAAAGTTTTATTTTCCATAATGGTTTTCTTTTGACAAAATGGAGATGTTTTGTATTACTCTTTTGTGAATTTTCTAATTAGAAGTTTGAATTATAATGATTTGTGTAAATTTACTTATCAGGTGATTAAAATATATGAAAGTTGTTGAACTATCTAACTGACATATTGTTTAACTGTTTCATTATAACGTGTTGAATAGTGTGGATGATGATTGAGTTATATTTAGTTTTTTTAGATTATGATTGAACCATTATATGAGATATTTTTTTATTTGATTTGATTTCATTATATTCATTGAATGAATGATTATAGAATTATATCAAAACATTTTTCTGAGATATGTTAATTATTTCGTAAACAGTAAATAAATATAGAATAGCACACGCAGCGAAAATTTGAAAAGTTTTTTTAACTATTTACGGTAGTTTTCTGGTTGACGCAAAAAAATTTTTCTAACTATTTACGGCGGTTCTCCATCAACCCACGATAATTGTACAAAAATTGTATAAAACTTTTTGGCCACGGTTTTGTGATTTTTTACGGCGGTTTTATGTCTGTGGTAATAGTGACTTTTTACAGCGGTTTTCTGTCTGTCGTAAATAGCAACTTTTTACGGCGGTTTTCAGTCCGTCGTAAATAGTGACTTCTCCATCAACCCACGATAATTGTACAAAAATTGTATAAAACTTTTTTGCCGCGGTTTTGCGATTTTTTACGACGGTTTTATGTCTGTGGTAATAGTGACTTTTTACGGTGGACACAAAACCGCCGTAAAAAGGTCTGGTGACGACAAATCCTATTTCGTCGCTTGTTTTTGCGTCGAACAACAAAACCGCCGTAAAATACTTTTTACGGCGGGACAAAACCGCCGTAAAAGCTTTTACTGCGGTTGTTTTTGCGACGGTTGAGAACCGCCGCATAACCGTCGCAAATGTTTTATTACGGCAGTTTTGGCCCGCCGTAAAAAGTCATCCCCGTTCTATTGTTTTTGCCGCGTGTGACCTTTATTTTTTATCTTGGACTTTATGTTGGACTTTACGTCCTAGTTGTAATTCTTGGGGTATGCCCCTCGGATTTTTGTACATTATAATTTTTTGGATCTATATTACAAAGTAACTTTTCCAAAAAAAAAAATTAATATCACATCAATTTAAATGAGAATAGATGTATAGTTATTTTGTATGTGTAGTACTATTGACAAACAATCAATTAAAATTTTCATAATTAATTTTTAGTGCCTTTAGAATATGTGTTTATATATTGTTAGTAGATATTTTAATATGAATTGGGAATAATATTTTATATCTTTCAACAAGAGAGAGAGAGAGATATGTAACTATTAGAAATAATATTGTCAATATATTTTTTAATATGAATTGGAGATAATTTTCAATAGATTTTGTAGATATTTAATATTGATAATTTGATAATTCCTTCATAGAGAATGGGCCCTCTTCTACAAAATCTACTGAATTTATTAATATTATTTAATGTATGGATTGTAATTGGTTCCCTCTCTATCCATATATGTCCATATATTTATATAGCATTAATACATGCTCATTATAAATGTTTTTAATATTTTCATTCTTTAAATTTTCTGCTTTTTTTTCCTGGAAGTTTCCTACTATGTGATAGCATGCAAAATTAAAAAGTAATTCAAAAACTAAAAAATTATAATTATACTGATTATCAATGATAGTTTTACTCCTTGGTCCTCAGGAATTCACAGAATTTTTTTCCCAAGGTCAAGATTTGGGGCTTGGATTTCCCCGAGTTATCATTTTTTTTTGGTCCATAGCAATAACTTTTAATATAAATATTTACATTTCCATGTTTAAAAATAACATTAGGTATTGGTCAATGGTTTGCTTCTCTTGTTTGCTTCCTCTCAGTGGCACGGGTTCAGGTCATGTCTCCATATATGATATTATGTATATCATACTTTCCATAAATCACCCATGAGTTCATTTGCCATCCTATGTATAACTTGTTACCTCTTTAATATTTAAGTTTATAAATCGAATTGGTTATGTTATGTGTGTTTTTGTCTTGTTAGAATATTAGGCAATTTGGGATTATTTCCAAATTAGAATTAAAACAAATAGCAATTTGTATCAAACTAAGAAGTTGAGTTTGATTGTAATTGTTTTAATTAGGATAATCTAGGTTACTCATAGTTCGAAAAGGAAACTAAAATGGGAAGATTTTCATTGTACTTTTAGTCTAAGAATCATGGTTAGACTAAGAAAGAAACTCTTGGCCCTATATAGAGCCTTGTTTGTATGAGTGGAAAAGAGAGAGACAACACACAATACAATACATAATAGATTGTGTGGGAGAGAAGACGAAAATAAATGTTTAAAAAGCCTTGGAAGACTACAAGGACAGTTAACATTTAGGTGATTTAGGAATCTATGATTGGAGTCATTAATCGTGAGCAAGATCGTGATCTTGGAAACTATGGTTTGGAATTGTTAATCGTGAGTATAGATCAAATACCTGTAGAAGTTCTTCTCTATTAGTTTTTCTTTGGAAGCATGTATCAAAGATTGGTGATTATCTTAGTATTACACATAGAAAGGCTGTAAGGTTAAATCATTGATTATTGTTGTCGATATTCTTGTAATTCTCCTTTATTTTTGATTGAAATAAAGCTGCTACTGAGGTTTCTAAAGTGGACATAGGCTTAATTGGCCAAACCATTATAAATCCAGTGTCTCTATCTGTTCTTTTTTTTATTTGGTCTTCTTGCTCGTTGTTTCATCATAATTTTGTCAATATCTCAGACTGAACACTTCTGCGAATAGCCCAAAGCTCATAACAAATTGGTATCAAAGCTTTGGTTCTTGAAATCTGAGATGGTTACAACAAAATTTGAGATGGAATGGTTTAATGGCAAGGGTGATTTCAATATTTGGCATAGAAGGATAGGAGCCATGCTGATTTAGTAGAAGGTGGCTCAGGCCTTGGGTGGTGAGAGTAAACTACCGGCTACATTGACTGAGGAGCAAAAACAAGAGATGTTAGAGACGGCTTATAGTACCATTGTTCTACATTTGAGTGACAATGTGTCGAGACAGGTTTTGAAGGAAACAATTACAGCTAGGATTCGGTTGAAGTTAGAGAGTCTATACATGATGAAATCTCTAACAAACCGAATATATTTGAAGGCAAAGCTGCTTGGGTTCAAGATGCAAGAGGAAAAGAGCATTTATGAAAATATCGATGATTTAAATAAAATAATCATTGATCTGGAAAGCATTGGGGAAAGGATCAATAAGAAAAATCAAGTTGTCGTCTTGTTGAACTCGTTACTATTGGTATATAGTCAATTGAAAGATACCTTCAAGTATGGTCATGAGTCTTTAGCCATGGAAGAATTGAAACCTGCAATTATGTTCAAGAAGATGGAGTTCAAGGCTGAAGGGAAGGTATTGAGTATTGAAAGCATCAATGAAGCACTAACTGTCAAAGGTAAAAAGGTGAAGAATTGATCGTCATCAAAGAAGCTTGACAAATCAAGATTCAGGTGTTTTCACTGTAGGAACTTAGGGCATTTTTGAAAGGAGTATCCAAAAAGATTGAAGCATCAAGGAGATAAAAAGTCCAAGCATGAAGATGTTGCTTTTGGAGGATACGAATCGGTTAGGTTTTGGTACATTCGATAATTGAAGACCAGAAAGAATGGATTCTTGACTCTGGTTGTTCATTTTATATGTGTTCGAATAAAGGATGGTTTCAATCATTTGACGATAAGGTAGAGGGAACTGTTATCCTTGGTAACAACAAAGCTTGCAACATAGCTAGGGTTGGCTCAATCAAAGTCAAGATGTTTGATGGTTATGACCGTATTCTCAGTAATGTGAGGTATGTACTTGAGTTAAGAAGGAATTTAATATCTCTTGCCGTGCTTGATGATCTAGGATATGTAATCAAGATAGAGAATGGCTACATGGAAATCATTAAGGATGCATTCCATATGTGTTCGCATAAAGGATAGTTTCAATCCTATCACAATAAGATAGAAGGAACTGTTATTCTTAGTAACAACAAAGCTTGCAAGATAGTTGGGGTTGGGTCAATCAAAGTCAAGATGTTTGATAGCTCTGATCGTATTCTCAGTAATGTAAGGTATGTCCCTAAGTTGGGAAGGAATTTGATATCTCTTACTGTGCTTGATGATCTGGGATATGTAGTCAAGATAGAGAATGGCTATATGGAAATCATTAAGGATGCAGTGACCATTATGAATGGCAAACTTAATAATGATTTATATTATCTAATTGAGAATGACATAGTATCCCATGCTAGTAATGGGAGAGAGCAATTTGAGCTTAAGGTGGAGCCTTTGGCAAATAAATCAGCTCGTGGTCCAAATACTAGTGGAATAGACGAAGCACAATAGAAGAGGTGTATGAAAAAATTGTTGGAATGGTTTGGAGGATAGTTAGCAAGTTCAAGCATTGCTTAGACTTGATCCTAATCAAATATACTTGATGCCCTGGGGGGTTTGTGGAGAGTAGCAGCTAGAACGAAGAAGGAAAGTTCAGGATCAAATCAAAAGTGGTTGCAGACCCGTGCAAGACTAGTAGAAAAGTTGTGCTTTTGCGTAATAAACATTGAATAGTTATACTTCAGGCAGAGAGTTGGCACTCCTACGCAACAACAGTTGCGTGCCTTTGCAATGACATGAACTAGGATTCTGTCTTCAACGTGGAATCAATAATGATTAAAGAGAAAAACAAGGTGGAGATTGTTATATGTGTTTTTGTCTTATTAGAATATTAGGCAATTTAGGATTTGTTTCCATATTATAGATAAAACAAATTAGAATTTGTATCAAACTAGAAACTTGAATTTAATTGTAATTTGTTTTAATTAAGATAATATAGGTTACTCATAGTTAGACAAAAAAACTGAAATAGGAAGAATTTTGATTGTACTTCTAATGTAGGAATCATGGTTAGACTAGGAAAGAAACTCTTGGCCCTTTATAAAGCCTTGTTTGTATGAGTGAAAAAGAGAGAGACAACACAAAATATAAGACATAGCAGATTGTGTGCGAAAGAAGATGAAATTAAATGTCTAAAGAGCCTTGGAAGACTACAAGGATGGCAACATTTGGGTGATCTGGAAGCTACAATTGGAGTCATTAATCGTGAGCAAGGTTGTAATCTTGGAAATTGTACAATTTGGAATTATTAACTGTGAGTATAGATCGAGTGCTGATGAACACTTAAATATGTATGTTTAATAAGAGCTTAGTTCATCATATTGCATTAATAGTGTCATTAAATTCCTCAACTTGAGCATATTTGTAGTCTTTGCATCTTTGGAATTAACTTCCTCTTAATTTTGGTTTTGTTATAGGTTCAGTAAAATGGGCATAACTCTCTATTTATAGATCAGAATGGTGCAATTCTTAATGTTTTGGAAAGCTGATTCAATTGTCTACAAGATTGCATTTCACAAGCATAATCAAATTCGGGCTCTTAGTGGACCAAAATGGGGCTTGAAATGAACCCATCTACAGTCTCGGCCCAGTCTGACCAGGCCTCAGTATTTGGACCGTATCTCTCAAAATGCGTATCCAAATTGTGCAAATCAATATGTTCTAGAAAGCTGAGAGAGATATCTACAGTTTTCACGAAGACATGTGATTAAAATTCTCAACATTTCAATGTCAAAATTGATGGTCAAAGTCGGTGCCTAATGATCCCAATTGTCAAAGATATTTACAACTAATATGTGATAATTATGCCCTTGTAATTTGACAAGTTTGCCCCTGGATGTATCTATAAATAGAGGTGCCTTGTGACCCATTAGGGCATCTTGGCCTTAGCTGAAACATTTTGGCTTTGGCTAGGATCTTGTATTGTGTTTTGTGTGTTTATGTTATTAATGAATTTCCTTTTTCATACATTTTATTTTCTTTCTATTATAATGTTGTTCTAATTTCTCCTTTGCTAAGGTGAAAGGGTGAAACCCTTGATATGAGAATAAGGATTATCTAATCCTTAATATGTGCTTAATAATCTTAATCTTATAATGTTTATTCAATATGATTTATATTTAATTTCTTAATCAATCTTGACACTACTTGTAAGGTGGAGGTCTTGATCAATTGTAGACAATCATTGGCACATCAAATGCTTGGATCCTTCCTAGACGTCGTATGGTTCTTCCTTACCGACCCAAGTCTAGTTAGGAACCTTGATTTGTTGTAGACATGTGGTGATTGGTACATTGGATGCTTGAACCCATTTACAAGAAGTGGTATAAATATTGGTAATGAAACAAATATAATTCATATAACTAAAATGGGTAATTATCCTTATTTGAAATATCAAGGGCGGATCCCCTAACCTTAGCCTTCATTGTTATTGTGTTAATTCCTCTTGTATTTTAATTATTCTATTGTTTATGAACTTTTTATTTTATTTACTATAGTAGGTTCTACCACCTTATGAAATTGTTCTTTAATTTACTATGGTTGGTTATACCACCTATTTCCATGGATGGTTTTACCTCCTCTTGCTTTTTGTTTTATATTTGAATGGTCGGTAATACCGCCTACCATCTTACATATTATTGATATTATCTTGTCACCTCTTCGAATCATCCATATCACATTTGCTTATCTTATAATTTGTAACGCTAAAATCCCCTTTCTCGTGGATCGACCCCGGTCTCACCGGGTTTTATTACTTCGACACTCCTATACTTGGGAGACAATCCTTTTTCGGATGTGTCAAGTTTTTGGCGCCGTTGCCGGGGAAGGTAAAAATTAGCGTGCAAAATTGTAAGTGTTCTCTTTTCTCATCTTAGATCTAAATTTTTTACTTTTTTTTGTGTGTTCATCTTTTCTTCTCTTTTCTTTTCTCTTTCTTGCATGAAAATTTGGCCACGAACATCTAGTGGTAGACTTGTTAGAAAAACATCATCTTCCTTAGAAAAAATGGCCGACAATAATGAGAAAATATTCACAGATGACGGGGACAGCGCTTCGCCAACAAAATGATCAAAACCAACGAAGAACCCTCAGAGATACATGAATCCGGTAAGGACTAAGTGCACCTCTTGTGTAGTTATCTCTCCAGATTCAATCCATTTCAATTTTCAAACCAAGTTTTGTTTCGACTTCTACCCCAATTTCATGGCCTTGACATGGAGAAACCCATATTGCACTTGAAACTCTCTTTGAAGAGGTATGCTAGCCTCCTACACGGACCCAAATTGTTAGCATAAAACACCAATTAGATTAAAGCTTTTCCATTTTTCTTTAAAGATAAAGTAGAACCATGGACTACAAAATTTGAGTCGAATTCCTATCAGTTCATGGGATGAGATGAAACAACCAATTTGAGAAAAAATATTTCCATACCATAGAACAAATTCTCTTTAAAGACAAATTTCTGATTTCTCTCAAAAACAAGGAGAAACCCTTTACCAATGTTGGGATAGGTATAAGGAACTACTTAATACCTGTCCTCACCATGGGTTTGAAACTTGGAGAATAGTTTGCACACTTCTATGAAGGGTTAACACCTCAAGATAGGCAACTAGTGGAATTAATGTGTAATGGAGAATTTAAAGAAAAAGACCCTGAGGAAGCACTTGACTTCCTAGATTCCTTGGCAGAAAAGCACAAAATTGGAACACTGCTGGCACCTCCATGGCGACAGGTACCAGGCAAGGCCCCGCCTCGACATCCAACAGAGGCATTTACAACCTTAGGGAAGACCATGACCTTCAAGCCAAATATGCATCCCTAGCTAGAAAAGTCGAGGATTTAGAAATGAAAAAGAGTGGTCAATTGAATTCTATTCAAGAAAATGTATCTGACCATTGTGTTATGACAAGGACCATTCTACTGATAATGCACCACTTGCATGCCTTTAATCTACAATCCTGGTTGGAGAAATCATCCAAATTTTAGCTGGAAAAATGACAATCATGCACAATCTTCACAAGTCCCTTTTCAAGCACAACAAAATTTTCAAAATTCTCATGATAATGCATATGCTCCTCCTCCTAGGAATGACCTTCAAGAGACATTGCATTCATTCATTACAAAGCAAGAGACTTTCAATAGTCAAACTGCTCAAACATTAGCAAATTTGTCAGAAACTCTTGCAAAATTTGCATCTACATTTAGCATCTAAGAGAAAGGAAAATTTCCTTCTCAGACATTGCAAAACCCCAAAAATCAATCTAACTCAAATGCAGGGAGTTCAAGTAACCATTATTTTGACCAAGCCAAGTCAGTCATGAGCCTTCGCAATGGTAAGATTGTTGAAAAACACATTCCTGACCCTTGTAAGAAAGAAGAAGAATCGATCTCTAAAGGACAAGAAGAGGTTGCCAAACCAATACCTAGCGAAGAGGAAACCATATCCCCATCTGTGCCTCCATTTCCTCAAGCATTAGCCACAAAAAAGAAGGCAACTCATAATTCTGAAATCTTTGAAATTTTCAAACAGGTAAAGGTCAATATTCCCTTGCTTGATATGATCAAACAGGTACCTTCTTATGCAAAAGTTTTGAAAGACTTGTGCACTGTGAAAAGAAAATTGAATGTGAAAAAGAAGGCCTTCCTAGTTGAGCAAGTAAGTGTCATTCTTCAAAACAATAATACAGTGAAATATAAGGATCCAGGTTGTCCTGCAATTCATGTGTTATTGGAGACCATAAAATTGAACAAGCTTTACTTGATCTTGGTGCTAGTGTGAATTTGCTTCCATACTCGGTTTTTCAAAAACTCAATCTAGGTGAGTTAAAACCGACTTCTATGACTCTTTTACTTGCTGATAGATCAATTAAAGTACCAAGAGGAGTAGTAGAAAATGTATTAGTTCAAGTTGATAAATTCATTTACCCAGTGGATTTTATTGTCTTGGACACACAACCAGTGGAAGTAAGCAATTCAATTTCTGTTATTTTAGGGTGTCCATTTCTAGCTACTTCTAATGCTTTGATTAATTGCAGGAATGGAGTCATGAAGCTATCATTTGGGAACATGACATTAGAACTTAATGTTTTTAATATGTGCAAACAACCAAATGAAGAAGAAGATGAAGTTGATGAAGCCAATGTAATTGAATCTATTGTGAAAGATCACATCCAAAAAGGGAGTTCTTCTGACCCTTTGGAAACTTCTCTAGTGAATTCATTAGAATCAAGCATAGAACTAGAGTCTGATCTTTCTGATATATGCTCTTTATTGGATTGTCCACAAGTGATGGAAAAAGACTCAAAATCAAGATTTGAAGAATTGGGGAAAATGAATGAAAGCAAGGAAGATGAAGCTCCCAAGTTAGAATTGAAGCCCTTACCTGAAGGACTGAAATATGCATAACTTGGGGAGAATCAGACATATCCGGTGGTAATTTCTTCATCCCTCACATGCGAGCAACAAGGTAAGTTGATAGAAGTGCTTAAAAGGCATAAAAATGCAATTGGATGGACTTTAAAAGATATAAAAGACATTAACCCTTTAATTTGCACACATAGAATACATTAAGAGGAAAATGCCAAAACATCTCAACAACCTCAAAGGAGATTAAATCCACACATGAAAGAGGTCATTAGGGCTGAAGTTCTCAAACTACTTGATGTGGGAATTATCTATCCTATTTCTGATAGTAAGTGGGTAAGCCCTACACAAGTAGTACCTAATAAATCTGGCATTACAGTAGTTAAAAATGAAAAGGGTGAATTATTGCCAACTCGTGTCTCATCTAGTTGGAGGATGTGCATTGATTATAGAAAATTAAATGCTGTCACTAGAAAAGACCATTTTCCCTTACCCTTCCTTGACCAAATTCTTGAAAGACTAGCAGTAAACCCCTACTACTGCTTTCTTGATGGATACTCAGGCTACTATCAAATTCCCATTGCACTTGAAGACAAAGAAAAGACCACATTCACGTGCCCCTTTGGCACTTTTGCATTTAGGAGAATGCCTTTTGGACTTTGTAATGCCCCAGCCACTTTTCAAAGATGCATGTTAAGCATTTTCAGTGACATGGTTGAGCATGGTTTAGAAGTTTTCATGGATGATTTAACTGTCTTTGGAAACTCTTTTGATAATTGTCTTAAAAATTTAGAAAAAGTCCTAAAAAGGTGTGTAGAAAAAGGTCTTATTTTGAATTGGGAAAAATGTCATTATATGGTCACTTCAGGAATTGTTTTAGGTCATGTGGTGTCTTCTAAAGGAATTAAAGTGGATAAAGCAAAAGTGGAATTAATTTCCCATTTGCCTCCACCAAAAACAGTTAAAGAGGTTCGTTCATTCTTAGGGCATACTGGATTTTACAGGAGGTTTATAAGAAATTTCAGTGCTATATCTAAACCTCTTTGTAACCTCTTAATAAAAGATACTTCCTTTGAATGGACTCAAGAATGTCAAAATGTCTTTCATACACTAATTGGACTCTTAACAACTGCTCCAATTATGCAATCTCCTGATTGGTCCTTGCCTTTTGAATTGATGTGTGATGCAAGTGACTATGCCGTTGGTGCTGTCTTAGGACAAAGAAAAGAAGGTAAGCCTTATGTAATATACTATGCAAGTAGGACTTTAAATGATGCACAAATGAATTGCACAACAACTGAAAAAGAACTACTTGCAATAGTATTTGCATTGGACAAATTTCGATCTTATTTAATTGGCTCTCCAACAATTGTTTATACTGACCGTGCAGCTGTGAGATATTTAATGACTAAACAGGATGCAAAACCTAGATTGATACGGTGGATCTTATTGCTCCAAGAATTCAACATCACAATAAAAGATAAGAAAGGAGCCGAAAATGTCGTTGCTGATCATCTTTCAAGACTAACGACAGAGACATTAATTGAAACTTCACCTATCAATGATTCTTTTCCTGATGAATTTTTATTTTCCGTTGCTACTGTACATTGGTTGCCTTAACATTGTAAAATTTTCTTGCGACAGGGAAAAATGCCACCTATGGACATGCTTCAAGACAAAGAACATTTAATAACAACGGTGAAAAATTTTTTACTGGGATGATCCGTATCTTTTCAAATATTGTCCGGATCAAATAATAAGAAGATGCATACACGACAATGAGGTAAGTAGTGTCATTAACTTTTGTCATTCTGAAGCATGTGGAGGACATTTTTCATCTAGAAAAACAGCTGCTAAGATCTTACAATGTGGATTTTATTGGCTCACCTTATTTAAAGATGCACATGCATTTTGCAAAACGTGTGAAAATTGTCAAAAATTGGGATCCATTTCAAAAAGAAACATGATGTCTTTGAATCCCATTCTTGTTGTTGAAATCTTTGACTGTTGGGGTATTGATTTTATGGGACCCTTTCCACCATCATTTGGTTTTGTGTACATCCTTGTTGTAGTCGACTATGTTTGCAAAATGGGTTCGCGGCAATTTCCATGTCGACAATTAATGATCATAAAACAGTTGTTCAACTTCTTGAAAGAGAATATTTTGAAGGAGATTTGGAATTTCTCGAGCCATTATTAGTGATGGGGGTACACATTTTTGTAACAAACCATTTGAAACTTTAATGAAGAAATATGGAATAACCATAAAATTTCTACACCTTATCACCCACAAATAAGTAGACAAGTTGAACTTGCTAATAGGGAGATAAAACAGATTTTAGAAAAAACGGTTAACCCAAATCGCAAAGATTGGTCCTTAAGACTTAATGATGCACTGTGGGCTTACCGAACTGCTTTCAAAACATCATTAGGAATGTCTCCTTATAGATTAGGTTATGGAAAACCTTGTCACTTGCCTGTGGAAATTGAGCATAAAGCTTATTGGGCCATTAAAACATTCAACACAAATTTGACTGATGCTTGCAAGTTACGTAAACTCCAACTGAGTGAACTTGAAGAAATCAGGAATGAGGCTTATGAAAATTCTAAAATCTACAAAGAAAAAAAGAAGGTTTTTCATGACAAATTCATTGTTAGAAAATCTTTTGAACCTTCACAAAAAGTTCTTTTGTATGATTCAAGATTGCATTTGTTTTCTGGTAAACTTCGGTCTCGTTGGACTGGGCCTTTCATTGTTAAAAATGTTTTCCCTCATGGAGCAGTTGAAAATGAGAACCCAAATAATGGTAATGTGTTTAAAGTTAATGGACAACGGTTAAAACCATTCTTTAAAAATTTTGACCAAAACGAAGAGTCCATTTCTTTAATCGATCCTTTTTAAGGATTGATTTTTCCCGGTCAAGTGGCAGATACGGTACTCTGTGACATTTAAAGTCGGTTTTTCAGTTCCCTAAAAACTGTTACTCACCTTGCATTCATTTTCCTTTCTTTTCTCGCATGGACACCATTCTCTCAAATCTGCACAAACATTTTCCCTCTCTTCCTCCAAATGATTTGCTTAAAATTTACAAAACTCGTGCAGAAAGACTAAGGATGTTGATGTGTAAGGGTATGCCTGTCGAAGTAAGATGGTTAATTGAAGCCAAGGTTCGATTTTCCTATGAATTTTCAGATAATCTTGTGTCTCACATGCCAGGTATGGGAAAAAGCTCTTACGCCAAAAAGCGAAGAGCGAAAAGGTTATAAGTTTGTCCCAGATGAGCAAGATGGACTTGTAACCAGCGTTGCCACTCCTTGGGATATTTGTCTAACAATCGAGAGGATAAACTACAGTTCATCAAGAATGGACTGAGTAAGGAGTCTTTGGATGATATCCGAATGACTCTTGAGACGCATTCTTGTGGACTTGTGCAGCGTGAAATTTTTAAATTGTGGACACAATTCCAAGATGAGCAGGAACACTATAGTCTTGGGAATCTGACTCAAAACGACCCTGTTTGCCAGTTTATAAGAAAACTGGATGGGAAGCATATCCTCAACTCATAGAAGGTGTTTAAGCCGTTTCTGGACGTAAAACCAGAGGAAGATGTGAGCCATAGTCACAACTACCTGTACATATGCATGCGTGCCATCATTTTTGAATTTTAATGTCTTATAGCTGTCATTTTTGAATTTGTATTTTTTGATTGACTTATGGTGTCTTATTTCATCATCCTTTTTTGAATTTCTATGCATAATTGTTGAATTTTTCAACAAGCAGCCGAGCTACCTATTTGGATGTCATCATTAGCATACCTTTTTACACTCCATAAATACCACATCACTTGTTCTCTTCTTCACACATAGTTAGAGAGTTGCATAAACATGGAGGGAACTTCAAAACGTCGAATCCAAAGGATATGTGTATTCTGTGGATCTCGACCGGGTAAAAATGAAGAGTTTGTCGAGGCAGCAAATTCTCTTGGTAGACTACTAGCTGAAAGAAAGATTCATGTGGTTTATAGGGGAGGTAGCCTCGGGTTAATGGGTTGTGTGTCAAGAGCTGCACGTGTAGGAGGTAGTCAAGTTTTAGGAGTTATTCCTAAAGCTTTGGCTATAGAAAGCATTGTTGAAAAAATGGTTGGCCATGAGTTACAAGTCTCCTCTATGCATGAACGCATGGCACATATGCTCATCAATTCAGATGCCTTTATTGCTTTACCAGGTGGCTTTGGTACTTTTGAAGAAATTTTTCAAATGGCCTCTTGGGCCCAACTGAATCTCCATCAAAAACCCATAGGTTTGTTGAATGTTAACAATTTCTTTGATCCTTTAATAAGTTTTGTTGATGCAGCTGTGGAACAAATTTTATCCCTCATTCGACGAGATAGATCCTTGTTTCTGCCACCTCTGGGTGAGTTACTTGGACATTACAAGAAGTTGAGTATGAACCTGATCAGCTAGTACTCAAATTAATTGGGGCAGGAGGGCCAAAACAAAAAGTTACAAATTGGATCTGAATCTCCGTTTGTGTAAAGATTCGTGTGCCTTTATTTTATTGTATTTTAGAGTCTTTCAGGTTATCTCTCTTGAATAACAGAAACTTCAGGTAATGTCCTCTATACTTTATCTCTCTACATTTAAACATTGAGGACAATGTTTCATTTGGTTGGGGGGAAGGATAGTAAACATAAATGTGTCTTGAATTTTATTTTTCTTAAAAAAAAAGCGAGTTAGTAATTAGATTCAGAGTGCGGTGTAAGGAGTTCAAATCCTCTTGAGACGCATTCTGGGTCAGGAATGGCAGAGTAGAGAGGGCCAGTTTGAACTCTTGAAACCCATTCTAACCAATTTGTCATTTTATTTTGATCTTGTGAACTCATTTTAGCTGACTTGATATTATTTAGTCTTGATTTTTGAATTTTATAACGAGGAGGTCTTATTCATTTCACTTTGAATTATTCAAATCTATGAACTCTCACAACCTTATCATTTAAAAATTGTGTGCTTATGTACTCATTAAGCAAGTATTCTTGAACCTTTCTTCTCACACACACACATACCTTGATGCATGATTGTGGGTGGCAAAATGAAATGTTGTAATATTGAGTTCTTTTGTTTTGTTTAGGATAACAACACAAAGGAAGGGGAAAGTTAAAAAAAAAGTAAAAAAAAAGTAAAAAAAAAAAAAGAAGAGAGCAATTGTGGATAAGTTTGGTCTCGTAGCCTCCTTAATTCGAGCAATTAAGCCCCAGGGGTGCCTCAACACCTAATACCCTAAGACCAACTGGTTTGGGAGCTATTGGCCCAAAGCTCACTACATGGATTAAGGAGAAAGCTTAATGGGATTGAACATTGCACTATCCACAAGTTTCTAAGCAAAAATAAAGCATTGGCAACCCGAGTCGTTAAGCTCGAAGGGGTGTCTTAACACCTAATGCCCTAAGGCCAACTAGTCTGGGAGTCATTAGCCTAAGGCTCGCTACATGGTTAAAGATGCATTCCTTTAAAAAAAAAAAAGAGAAAAAAAATATATATTATATATAATGAATAAATGCCCCTTACCTAAGGTTATTAGCCTTAATAAATATTAGAACCGATATGGCTTCTTTCTAATAAGCCCCATAGTCATGTGTTGACTGAGCACAAAAAGAAGGTTTATAGATATCTTGACCGAAGGGTACATGAGTCATAAAAAAAAATAATAATAATTGGTTGAGAGTTTGTTTATTTGGATAAAATCAAGGAGAGTGCAATAATGACAACCTTGGATGTAAAATTCTATAAATCACTTCTAAATAATAACGCTTTAATTGCTAGGGACTAGCAATAAGCTAGTTTGGGGGGTGTGATGAAACACTTAAATATGCATGTTTAATAAGAGTTTAGTTCATCATATTGCATTAATAGTGTCATTAAATTCCTCAACTTAAGCATATTTGTAGCATTTGCATCTTTGGAATTAATTCCTCTTAATTTTGGTTTTGTTACAGGTTTGGTAAAATGGACATAACTCTCTATTTATAGATCAGAATGGTGAAATTTTAATGTTTTGGAAAGCTGATTCAATTGTATATAAGATTGCATTTCGCAAGCATCATCAAATTCGGGCTATTAGTGGACCAAAATTAGGCTTGAAGTGAACCCATCTATAGTCTCGCCCAGTCTGACCAGGCCTAAGTATTGGATCGTATCTCTCAAAATACGTATCCCATTGTGCAAATCAATATGTTCTAGAAAGCTGAGAGAAATATCTACAACTTTCATGAAGACATGTGATTAAAATTCTCAACATTTCAATGTCAAAATTGATGGTCAAAGTCGGTGCCTAATGATCCCAAATTGTCAAAGATATTTACAAATAATATTTGACAATTATGCCCTTGTAATTTGACAAGTTTGCCCCTGGATGTATCTATAAATAGAGGTGCCTTGTGACCCATTAGGGCATCTTGGCCTTGGCTGGAACATTTTGGCTTTGGCTAGGATCTTGTATTGTGTTTTGTGTGTTTATGTTATTAATGAATTTCCTTTTTTCTTACATTTATTTTCTTTCTATTATAATGTTCTTCTAATTTCTCTTTTGCTAAGGTGAAAGGGTGAAACCCTTGATATGTGAATAAGGATTCTCTAACCCTTAATATGTGCTTAATAATCTTAATCTTATAATGTTTATTCAATATGATTTATATTTAATTTCTTAATCAATCTTGACACCGCTCGTAAGGTGAAGGTCTTGATCCATTGTAGACAATCATTGGCACATCAAATGCTTGGATCCTTCCTAGACGTCGTATGGTTCTTCCTTACCGACACAAGTCTAGTTAGGAACCTTGATTTGTTGTAGACATATGATGATTGGCACATTGGATGCTTGAACCCATTTACAAGAAGTGGTATAAATATTGGTAATGAAACAAATATAATTCATATAACTAAAATGGGTTAATTATCCTTATTTGAAATATCAAGGGCGGATCCCCTAACCTTAGCCTTCATTGTTATTGTGTTAATTCCTCTTGTATTTTAATTATTCTATTGTTTATGAACTTTTTATTTTATTTACTATGGTAGGTTCTACCACCTTATGAAATTGTTCTTTAATTTACTATGGTTGGTTATACCACCTATTTCCATGGATGGTTTTACCTCCTCTTGCTTTTTGTTTTATATTTGAATGGTCGGTAATACCGCCTGCCATCTTACATATTTATTGATATTATCTTGTCATTTCTTTGAATTATTCATATCATATTTGCTTATCTTATAATTTATAACGCTAAAATCCCCTTCCTCGTGGATCCACCTCGGTCTCACCAGGATTATTACTTCGACACTCCTATACTTGGGAGACAATCCTTTTTCGGATATGTCAAGTGCCCGTGGAAGTTATTCTCTGTTAGTTTTTCTTTGGAAGCATGTATCGAAGATTGGTGATTATCTTGGTATATATGCATATGAAGGATGTAACGTTAAATCCTTGATTATTGTTGCTGATATTCTTATAATTCTCCTTCATTATTGATTGGAGTGAAGATAGTGTGGGAAACAATCGCTAGATTTGTTTTTTCCTCTGCGATTGTGCTAATAACCTTACGAGACTTGGCCTCTTTCTTATCACTATGACTATTCTCTCTTGTCTTTCTGCCTTCCAAAGTTTCTTTCCAAGTGTAACCTACTCTCAAATATTTTTTGAAATCAAGAAGCTTTCCTTCCCGAGCTATTCTCTCTAGCTCATCCTTGAGTTCTCAGCATTCTTCTGTCTCATAGCCCATATCATGATGATATTCACAAACTAAATACCGATTTCTTTTTCTCAGATCTTTGATCATTTGGTCTTAACGGTTAGAGTAAACTTCATCTTTTCAAGGCAAAAAAGATGTTAGATCACTTCATATTGAACTTAGTATAGTTTATATACCTAGGCTCGTACCAGGGGGGTGGTGGTCTTAAAAAATTGTCATGTAAATTTTGCTAGTTTGAATCTCTTTGATTGTGATCAGATTAAGCTAATTTTTTTCTCAAGGTAAGTGGTTTTCGAGGTGGTATAGGTGGTAAAAAAGGATCTCTTCCTGACCTTCTTTTGTTTCTGATGTTTATATCTTCCTTCCCCTCCTATTGAGTCTTTCCTTCCTCTCGAATTTTTTGATTGAATTCTTCATCTGTTCAAGCCATTTTGATAGCCTTGTGATAAATTGCCTCATAGATAGTTTTCGAAAAATATTTTATATGCTGAAAAATTCTCGTCTCATATTCCTTGGAGAAATGCACTATGAGCCACTATTTCATTGAATGCTCCCATTGTTGTCACCTCAGTGTGAAACCTCTCTATGTAGGTGATGACTGATTCCCATGTTCACTGCTTGATACTTAATAAGAAGTCTACAGATTTCATCACTAGTTTTACCATGCTAAAGTAAGCAAGAACCGTTGAAAAGTCACTATAAAGCGAGTTAGTCAAGATCTAAACCACTGGCTTACCGGTCTAGTCAGTGTGATAGAGAAAACTTTGCAAAACATTACATTGATGAGATTGAGAGGTTCCATATACTCCCCAAGGTTTTCAAGGCGTTCTATTGGATCTTTCTTTCTTTTATATAAGTAGTTGGAATGCTAAAATTTGGTTGGAACGGCGCCTTAGCTATCTCATCCACAAAGGGAGAGTTAAGACCTTGCTCTATAGCAATTGGGTTGCTTTTCACATGTGATTCCTTATTTAATCGTGAACTTGACTGTTTGAGATTATGATCAACTACTGTTCTTGGATAGGAGTGAAACCTATCACATTGCCTTCTTGAGTACTATTTCTTAGTAAAGTTGTCACTCCCAATTGTACTCCCCCATTGTTTGGACTGATGAACCCCATTTGATTTTCTCCTCCTTAAGTGATCATTGAATTTACTCCAGTAATTCCTCCGTCACCTCCATTTGTGTTTTTAGGCCTAGTTACAAAAGCAGCAGAAATCTGTTGTCTCTCTAATTAATGCTTTCTCAGCTTATTCTTGAGATCACCACAGTAGCAAGATTTTTTGCTACGGGGCCTTGAACTGGCTGTTTGGCTATAGGTGTGGCGATTCTCAACTCGAATATATTCTTTTACTTGGTGATTTTATACATGTTGAGTATTTAGGGCCTAGGCATTTTCAACAACCAAATCTGGGTTTCCACCATTTGGAGGTTGTCTTAGCGTCGGCTATGGGTTGCTTGGCCGTGCTTCCCAAGTAAAGGGTAAAGGTGAAAAAGTATAGTTGGTTGTTGGATTTGAAGAGTCTCTCTTCAGACATATATTTCCAAAATCTCTCGACGCCTCTCGAAACGCAAACCGACATAAGTTTCTTTCTTCATTGATAAGCATTTTGAGGATTATTATGATCAGGTTTACCAAAGGAAGCAGAGATGAGTTTTTCTCGATCAGGTCCCAGCTGCATCCTATAAATTTTTCCCACGGAAATGTCGACAGTCGCTGCAAGTAAAAGACAGAATAGACCTGCTGCCTTTACTAGCATCTGGCTCCACACTAGTTTACCTTTTAGAGCTTTTGCCAAATTCACAAAGTATTGTTCTCTCTTTGTTTCCCTTTTATATATTGTAAAATATGTTCTTGGACTTCCATGCATGATTCTGTCTCAAAAAATGTGAAGGCAGTTTGGTTCTTATTCAATATACTTAAATTGGATGCCATCCCATCATAGGTTCCTGAATTTTTGTGTTCCTTGGGAGCATATTTTCCAGATGATAGGTTTTTTGCCAAATCTTTTAAAGTGCAGGATATTTGGAGAAATGGCTATAGTCCAACAGTTATAGTACAACCGCTGGTTTTACATTTTTCGGGGGATACAACTTTTTAACCGTTTTTTTGTATAAGCAGTCAATCCCAATATTTTGTAAATCAGAATATTTAATAGTTTACATATACAATTGAATCTTGATAGATCTCAGTTTTATTATTCAATTGAAATTATTAATCTATTAAATATCTATTTATAAAGATTTTACTGTGTATTCATAATCTATTAAATCAATAATTGTCCGTTAGGAATATTTTAATACTAAGATCGGCGGATTCCATTTCCTCGACCTTTGTCTTCTGTGGTAGCGAGGGGATGCTGACGAACATTTGCTAGCGTCAACCATTCATGCCACGTATAAAATGGACAAAATAACTGATGGGTCCAGGCATCCTGCTTTTCACCTCATGAAAGTGCACTGGCAATCAAAAGGTGCCCTTGCTACCAGTTGGCACAACTCAAGTTTAGTAATTTTTACAGCTACCCATTAAATTCGTAATTATTGCTCTCTCTGTCTCCCATTTTGTAATTGGAAAACAATTGCTTCTTGAAGAGACATGCATGTCTGTCAGAATGGTTTTTGTAATAGTACAGTTCAGACGAACGGGGTTTTGAGGGTTAGGGGGCGAGAGAGAAACATAGAGGTCGATGAACATAAATGACACAGGGTTGGAATTGTTGTACAGGAAAGTTTGGAGACAATACTTAGCAGTGAGTACGGATTTGGATCATGCTAAAGCTCATATTGAAGGCTTTGCCAAAGCTTGCTGAGGAGAAGAGAAGCAAAGATTATTAACATTGCTGAAAATCCATGTGTCAACAATAAATGGGTGCCCACGAGCACTTGCAAGCGTGATCCACTATACTGATTGTTAGCTTTCTTCGTACCATGTATAAAGTCATTTTCCTCTTTATTATTAAGATTTAAAACTGTTGGTACAGATTTTTTTCTGTCATATCAGCAATTCAATACGTGTATATATTTCACCAATTTAGAAATGTTCTCTGGATTTAAAAGAATTGCCTATGGGGTCCAGCCATCCAACTTTTTATCCCATGAAAATGCCAGTAATTTCTGGTGAATAATAAAATAAACTTGTATCTTTAGGCACGTGGCTCCACTCAAGTTTACTGAGTCAAACTGCAGTCTATCAGTTGTATACATACGTAACCCTATTGGCAGCATAAAACTGTTTGTCCACCAAATTTAAAAGCATAGGATGACTTTGTAGATTATTTTTTGCAAATCTTTTTCCTAGAAACCTTTTAATTATTAAAATATGGAACGATTACTCATTGCTAACTTTACCGATCATATTATCACGTGTAAAATTATTTTCCTCTTAATTGGGAAACCTTTTTACACTCAAAACTATAAGCTTTTTTTCTAGAGTCAAAGCTGTTGCGCAAACAGGAAGTGATAGCAACAAAACAATCAAAATATACAATCATAAACTATACTAGATAATTGAATATAATAGCAACTAAGAGGTAACCAATGAACTAATAATGTACAAATAGAAAAAACATCAAGATTTAATGAGGTTTGGTATAAATACCTACGTCTTTGGGCGCCCCTGAAGAAACCTTCCACTATCTTCAAAGAGAATTACAAACTTTTGGGTCACAATATATATCCCACAACTATTGGATCAAACTGCAATTACCTAAATAGTTGGGCCAAACTGTAATTACCCAAACAGTTGGGCAATACTACAAATACCCAAAAACAAAGGAAAAAAAACAAATATTACAAACTTTAAGGTCCTTAACGAAAGACCCTTAAACTATGAGGCCTTATATGTGAGACCTTACAAATATAGGGGCTGGAGGAGAATTTTTAATGGGACAAATAAGTGACCCTCAGAATACCATCTCGAATAGATACAGCATAGCCTTTAGATTTCAAGGCTCCCAAAGAGATGAGATTCTTCTTCAACTTCAGTACATACCGAACATCTGTTAGAACCATAGTCAGTGCATCATGATTCCTCAATCGGATCGAACCTATCCCACCAGTGTGGCAAATACCATCATTGCCCATATACACAACTCCACAATCAAGCTCTTCAAACTGAAAGAACCATTCCCTATGTGGACACACATATGATAAGTACAACCCGAATCCGTAATCCACTCACCAGAACCAAAAGTGGATGGGTGACCAGCTAGACATATATCTTACTCACTATCATCCTCACGCTCAACAACACATGCATCAGAAACAGCCTTGCCCTTATCTTTCTTTTTCAACTTCGGACAATCTTTCTTCCAATACCCTTTCTTACGACAAAAAGCACACTCATCTTTTCCTAATCTACCCCTCGACCAAGATTTTTTCCTTTTTTCTGGTTTCCTACTTTGGCTACACCCTCTCACTATCAATGCATCTATTTTTGCATTTTTCACAGTCACTGTATTCTTTAATACAATCGACGATGAAACCATCACTACCTCTCACAAATAAGCTTGATACACAAATCACCAATAACCAAGCTCCAAACAAACTATTATATTCAATAACTAGCAACCCAAATTCAACAGCCCAGAATAGTAGCAAGTGCTTCAATGAAATAGCCACTAACTACCCAAAACCTTAGGCTCTGATACCAATTATTGCGCAAACAGGAAGCGATAGACAATAGAACAATCAAAATGCACAGCCACAAACTGTGCTAGATAATTGAATATAATAGTAACTAAAGAGGTAATTAATCAACCAATAATACAGGAATAGAAAGAACACCAAGATTTAACGAGGTTCGATATAAATACCTACGTCCTCGGACGCCGCTGAAGAAACCTTCCACTATTTTCAAAGAGAATTACAAACTTTTATGCCACAATACAAATACCACAACTATTGGGCCAAACTACAATTACCCAAATAGTTCGGCCAAATGTAATTATCTAAACAATTGGGCAATACTACAAATACCCAAAAACAAAGGGGAAAAAACAAATATTACAAACTTTAAGATCCTTAATGAAAGGCCCTTAAACTATGAGGTCTTGTATGCAAGATATTACAAATATAGGTGTTGGAGGAGAATTTTTAATGGGACAAATAAGTGAGAAGACTTGGCTTTAATTTATAAGCCCAAGCCTCTCCAACACAAAGACTCCTACTCCATGTGGGATCCTTGCACATACACACAAAATGGCTAAAGAGTCACAATTCTAACAAAAGTAGCACGAAGTGCTTTACTTTCTTTCCAACCTCTCCTATCTTTTTCCTTGCCTATCTTTTTAGACACTTGAGTAGGGGAATTAAAACTGTGACCCCCTTCTTTTGGCTGAATTAAAGTCTGTCCCCACTTTTGGATAAGTAACATACACACCCCTAGATTCCATCTGTCGTTAGAGAATCTATTATCTTAGCTAGAATCTCTTGTGTAAAGACTTAACTACCCTTATTTGTCTTATTCATCAATGATTTTATATTGTGAGGCTTTCTATTGACGTAAGTTAAAGAGGAAAAAAGTTGTTATCATGTCAGTAAGTGAAAAGAATAAGAATTAAAAAATCTAAAAGTATACTTTATACAAAAACTAAAAATCTAATGAATAAAGAAGTCAATATGGGCTCATATATCTTATTTGCAAATACAAGAATGAGTAAAGCTCTCACATGGTGGCTCATTTCTAGATCTAAAACAACCTATTGTAGATTAATCAACAAAAAACTGAAGCAACACACAAAGCAATAAAACCTGAAGCAAAGGTCAGAGAAAAGTGCACAGGAAATGGCTTCATCATTTTCATCAACCGTAGATGTCAATGGAGGCATTGTCTCATTCAAGAACAGAATATGTAATTGTGGAAGAAAGGCTAGGATATGGATTTCTTATCACCATATTGACGATGTGGTATAAGAACTGGAATAACAATAGCATGTTTGATGCATCGTATAGGATAGTATTACTCTAATTACATTGGATAACATTATATTAAATTGTATTACATAGGATTGAGTAAATTTTATATTGTGTTTTATTTGTCATTGTATTGTATAAATGTTAATAATATTGTGATTGATAAAAGACTGTATTACAGTGTATTAATTTTTTTATTCTAAATTAAAATAATTAACAACCAAAATCATATAAATTTTTAATTAAAAATAAAAAATCATAAATTCAAATTAACAATTATTCTAAATTTTAATAAATTTAAATTTTTTTATAAAAAAGATTAAAAATGTTTAACTAAATATGTAAACACATAAATATGCAATTAATTATTTTAATTATTTTTAATATTTAATTTTTTAATTAAATTTTATTTAATGTAAATAATATATTTAATTTTATTTTTTTTTCTCCCTCTCTCCCTTTACTTTCCGTTTCTTTTCATCTCTTTGTGCTTTAAGACACAAGTTGCAGAGTCTTTATCTCTTCTTTATTCATCTCCTTCTATTTCTCTCTCTCTCTCTCTCTCTCTCTCTCTTTTCCCCTTTTCGTCTCTTTTTGGTTCAAGACTCAAGTTGCAAGGTCCTTTTATCTCATCTATGTTCGTCTTCTTCTTCTTCAATTTGTCTTTTTTTTTCTATTTCTTTTTTTTTCAAATCAACTTCAACTGCCTGGTGGTATAGTAGCTAAGGGATTTGAGTTTTGATGGTGTTGTTGCAATTGAAGGTCAAAGGTGAAAGTTGCATGCATATGAAGTGCTTGATCTGTTTCTTCGAGGAAAAAGTCTTTTTTTGTTATTGCATAAGCTTCTGTCCCTTGATTTGAATTTTGATGAGTTTGGGATTTTGGTTCATTTATATTGAAATGAGATTTTGTGAGAGAGAATGGAGGATTAAAAGAGAGAGAAGGAAGAAGACAAATAGAGAAGGAAGAAGCCATCTCCTATGCACTTTTCTCTGAGCTTTGCTTCAGGTTTTATTGCTTTGTGTATTGCTTCGATTTTTTGTCGATTAATCTACAATAAGTTATTTCAGATTTGGAGATGAACCACCATGTGAGAGCTTTGCTCGTTCCTGTGTTTGCAAATAAGATATAGGAGCTCATATTGACTTCTTTATTTTATTAGATTTTTAGTTTTTGTATAAAGTATACTTTTGGATTTTTTAATTCTTATTCTTTCTACTTACTGACAACAACTTCTTTCTTCTTTAATTTACGTCAATAGAAAGCTTCACAATATAAAATTGTTGATGAATAAGACACCTAAGGGTAGTTAAGATTTTGCACAGGAGATTCTAGCTAAGATAACATATTCTTTAATGGCAGATGAAATCTGGGGGTGTCTATGTTACTTATCCAAAAGTGGGGGGTAGACTGTTACTGCAGCCAAAAGAAGGGGGTCATAGGTTAATTCCCCAACTTGAATACTAATGCATACTCTCTTATTTTTAAAAGTACTGTTATAGACAGGGGTGCAAATAGGTCGAGGTTTGACCCGATACATGATCGGGTTTGAAAATTTTGACTTGCGGTCGGGTTTTTGAAGTATATAACCCGAGGGATAACCCAAATGGTCGGGTCGGGTCGGTCGAGTCTCAATTCACAAATTTTTAGAGCTTATTTCATGTGGCAAATGGTCGGGTCGGGTATAAGATGCAAAATAAACCAATAAGAGTTTGACACGTGACAAGTTTTATTTCCCTAAAAAAACTCATCGGGTTAGATGGATCAAAGCTGATTGCAAGAAATCCGATTTATATAACCCGGGTTAGATGGATCATGCTTGTACAGCTTGTTTATCTGCGATCGGAGATCCTTAGAAACATTTTGGAGGCTCAACCACTGTTCTGCCTCTCTTAACAACTGTTTTGTCTCTTGGAACTTCTTTTTCAATTTCTTTTCTTTCTTTTCCTTTGCCACAATTCTTTTAACAAAGGACTGTTGATATATCTGTTCCACCAAATAAGTAGTTGCTAGAAATTAATGTTATTTTTGTTAAGAAACCACATAACCTAAAAGGTGAAAAGGCCAAATATGACTAATTAATTATTTTATAATTAACATGACAAGAGGATTCGAACACTTAGATTGTTTGGTCATTTGAAACCTCCACTATATTAACAAATTACTTTATTTAAAAGTTTAAACTTATAAGAAATATATACATATTAAAAAAACAATCAACTTAAAATCTTAAGCATATAGGTAAGGTCCAACTTTAATATTTTAAGTTCTAATAATTTGTACTTCATTTGACAAATAGAAAGTAAATTGGGAGAAAAAGAGCAGAAACCATAGACACCAACCTGAATCATTCCAATGAGAAAGGAAAATGAAAGAATTCCAAACACAATAACAAGAATTGCATAAATGTTCCCCAATGAATCGGTGCCTACATCAAGGTTCTGGCCAAAACTACTGCAAAAAGTTGAATTCATCATATGTCTGTGTCAATATTAATAAGTGTATCAATGGGATCAAATTAATATGGAGAAAGGTTCACTGATCAACATGGCATAACAAAGGATGTCCTGACCTAGTAACAAAGGATGGCACCAACCTGAGATTTTGCAGGCCCTGCCGGAAACAATAGAAAATCTTCATCAGTGGAAAAACGTCCGCGTTCAGAAATCCATACTGGAGGGCTTCGAGTACTATTCCATAATTATGCTTTCTTATATTGCAGTAACTTTCAATTCTTGTTACAGAGTACTTGTGATTACAACTAAAAAGATGCGAAAAGCATTCATGATTATGCTCGCAGGCATCATTCCAGCATTCGTACTGTCTGTATATGGCTAGCAAGTACCAGAAGGCTCCATAGAGCTAAGATACCAGCAAGTCAACAGTTGATGATAATATATGACGGTTGAGACGTAATTGTACACAAAAAAAAAAAAAAAAAAAAATCAAATATTGAGAAAATGTAAGCGCATCCAGTAAAGGCTTGTCTAATTGAACTTACTTGACTGAAATACAGGTTATAAAAGCAGAACAATAGGGACCAATCAGCTAGCTTTCCTGAAGTTATCGCTTTTCTTGACCATTTTAATACCGGAAAAAATCTTCGCAAATGTTTTAGTAGTAGAGAGAAGTATAGTGCTACCCAAAGTGTCACCTGAACAGTCATGGTTCCCTCTCTTTGTATGATCATAATCATCACAGCCACCTGAACAGCTCAAAGTCCACGATCAATGTAATAGATATTATACAGAAAGAAAAGTTAGCTGTAAAAGAGTCTGAATGTCTTACTTGTGAGATGGGAAGAATGCTGGCAACCTGGAATAACAATATGAAATATCTCCGTCTACCTTTTCTCAAACCATCGTGCAGTTTCAAGATTATATAATGGAAATCGAAGACCGTAAGGAGAATACAAGCTGCAATCCCAAATATTTTGTCAAATTGAATGCACACTTCAACTTCATTGATCCCAGGCATGTATAAGAGCAGAGGATCTGATAAGAGTCCAATCGCACTTATTATGACTGAGAAACTCCAAGTATTGGTCTTGATTTTCTTCAAAATTTCTAGTGCAGCAGCCACATAACAATATTTTTGTAATTTTCTGAGCCCGAGTTTGTTAATCACTCGAGTTTCATCTCCAGAATGTGAAGGAATTTTTAGGAAATTTCGTGAGCCTGAGTTTGTTTCATGTGTGCGTTCCCCCGCGAGTCCTGCTGTTGTACCTTCATCGAAATTCAGAACCCGAGACCTGTGTGCAAAAGATAAATTCCATTTGAAGACTAATCCGTGAGCATTCATTATAAAATTTGAAACAAAAAACCTGCCAATTAACAAAGTTGTAATAAAGAGTTTCTAGAATTGAATTAGCATAAAACGGTTACTTACATGATCAACAACTAGAAAGAGAAAATCCCAGTAGAGGAATCAGAGAACATTTCAAAAAAATTTATCAGTTTATAGTGCAGGATCCTTGATAAGTCAGGACCTTCAATAGGTTGGTATGGTGATCAGGTGTAAAGGAAATTCAATAAGTAGACACAATAATTGATTTTGAGCAGTATTTTTATATTATGATTGGTGGATTCCTCTTCATCTAGCTAACTTTGTCTCCTATTACGATAAGAGATGCTTACGAATACTTGCTAGCATCACTTGCTATACCAATTGTTAGCTGTAGTCATATTGTCACATGTAAAATGGTTTCCCTTTTTTCAAAATTGGAAAACTTTTTACCCTTAAAATCAATATCATTTTTCCAGAGTCGAAGCAGCCACGAAGTACTTTAATCTCTTTCCACCCTCCCCTCCTCTTTCGTTGCCTATCTTTTAAGACTTAAAGCTAATGCAGACGCTGTCATTATTAAGTCTTAAGACTGTTACAGATTTTTTGGTATCATGAAGATAATATCACTTCACTGCCTTGCGAGTCAGGGATATATCCTTCACAAATCAGCATTTTGATGGATTATTATTCAGCTTTACCGAAAGAGACAGAGATGAGTTGTTCTCGATCATGTCCCAGCATCCTACTTTTCTCCCCATGAAAATGACAATCACTACTAGTAAAAGACAATATATATGGTGAACCGCTGCCTTGACTAGCAACTGGCCCCACTCAAGTTTACTTTTTCGGAGATTTTTTTATCAAAGTCACGATCATTGCTCTCTTTGTATCCTTCGTGCATATTTTAAGTATATGTTCTTGGACTTACAGGCATGATTATTCAAAATGTGAATGCAGAATCTTAATGAATATTCAACTTAAAATTTGATGCCAATATTATTGTAACATCCCAAATTTTGCAAGGGACCATGACCTTATTATATTACAATGTATATATGTTAATTTGTCTGTGTTTGTGCCTAAGTAGTATGGTAATTAAATAAAGTTTGGGGGAGGTCATTGAAAAACTATAAAATTGGAGCCCTTAATAAAATTCTGCATGTGTGGATATATACAAATGGAAGGGACTCAAACTCTCTAGAAAATTCATTCTCTTCCCTTTTTGCTCTAAAACGCCAGCCCTCTCTCTCACACTCTTTCTCCTAATTTTGCCAAGGAATTAAGAAGAAGAAGGAAGAAGTAGGAGGCCAAGAGCTAAAACTCACCTCCTTTCTTCAAACTCTAGCTATTATGCATGCAATTATGTGATGGATTATTGTGGTTTGCGATATTTTATGTTAGGCATATACTAAGACTTGCTGGAAAAATATGAATTAGTGTGTATTATGGAAGAATTAAGAGACTGGATGTTGTTAGGAAGCTAGAAATAAAGTTTGAGTTTAAATCCTGCAGAGTTATTTTCCTGAGTAGTGCTAAGTTCAAAAATTCTCAAAAGTACTGGGGTCATCTTTTGGTTTGAAATTTTTATATGATGAATTAGACATGTCAAGGATTTCATAGAATTTTTAATGACTTGAAAATTCATAGTGTGCGATTTATGGTGGATTTTTAAAGTTGTTGAACCAAAATCTGGATTCCCCTGTTTTAAAATAGAGTAGAGGGAATGAATTTTAATTGAGGGACTGAATCATCATAAAAACTCCTGATTTTTGGTATGCAAGACTTTGAACATGTTGTCTTTTAAACTGAAAATTTTCATGGTTTTTGGAGTTTTTCACGAATTGTTGTGATTTTTCAGAATTGGACTTATAAAATTGAGAATGTGAATTTTCAGAGTAGAGTATATGAAGTAAATTGCTTTTGACTAACCTAAGCTCATTATAAAATCGTGATTTTTGGTGAGATGCCTTTTATGTATGTCTATTACAATAATAAAAAATTTAGTAAAGATTTGATTATTGTATAATTTTATAAAATTCTTCAAATTGGTATTACTCCGTTAAGAAGTCTGTAGGCAAGATTTTTGTGTGAAAAAAACTAAGAGGTTTCAAGGGGCACATAGCCTAATTTTGATTCCATAAATTTCATGGAACATTGTACAAATGTTTGCTTGATCTCCATGAAATTTGGTGACGATTGGGATAAGTTTCCTCCTACTATAATTACTCAACCGATTATGTGTATATTATTGAATTGTTATTGAAGTTATTTTGGTGGTTGAGTATTTGCTGACCTTTAAGGAATGTGATGATTTCTAGGTGGAAATCAAGATTTCACAGTGAAGTGAAGTAGGTAAGTAAGCTAAACTCTCCCGAGGGCACAATAAATTTGTTGTTGTATTGTATATGGTACATATGCAATGGATTTTGTTAAATGCAATGTTATGATAATTACATTATTGAGTTTGTGATGGATGGAAAATTTGACTTTGAGCTTGTGTTATGGGATGGAAACGTGAATTTATGGATTGAACGTGATGTGTTGTGATGGATTAGAAGCTTAATTTAGAGCTTCGATTATGAGATTGAAACATGAATGTTGATATGTGATGGCAAGCACTAATATGTGATGTGTTAAGGAAGTCTTATGACTTTGAGTATGTAACGGTCTTGGATTATGCCCATAATTATGGACATTACTAGCATTGAATTATGCAGATGATTTCAATGGGTGATAGCATTGAATTATGCCCATGATTGTGATATGCAATGGCATTGAATTATGCCCATAACTATGAAATGTGATTGTACGTAATTGTGCTTATGGCTTTGATAAATGATTGTTTGAAATTGTGTTTAAGGCCTTGGTATGTGATAGCCTGGAAATGGGCATATGGCTTTTATGTGTGATGACCTGAAATCTGTGTGCATGCAATTATGTATATGGAAATGATATGTGAGAAACCATGAAAATGATGGTTCATGCCTATTATCTTGGGGACCAAATTCTGATTGAATGAATTAAGCATGGGGACGGGTCACCTCTTGAAATTGTGTAGGGCTACCTCTTGGGGGTCATAAGGACTGTAAAGTGGCACATAATACAAAGTGCCACATGCAAAATAGTGGTTGAAATGTGAATGTATACACTTATGCATGGGGGTCACCTCTTGAAATTGTGTGGGGGCTACCTCTTAAAGGTTATAAGAACCATAAAATGCTACACACAATACAAAGTGCAACATGTAAGAATTGTGATTTAATGATTGAGGGGAGGTCCAAACCATAGCATGAGATCGGTAGTGCCTAGGTTGTCATACTATCCTCGGATTTCTAATAATATGTGTTATATGTCCCCAAGGTTATTTTATGACAAGATAAGTAAATGTATGAATGAAATAAGCACATATATGAATGAGTTGTGAATGAAATAAACACATATGTGAATGAGTGATTGTGTATAGGGAATGTGGATGGCTTGAGAAAAACATATGTTAATTGAGACAAGTACATGTATATATGTATGTGGGATAAGAATGCCTCAACTTGTGATAAAATGTGATATATGTGTTCCTAAGACTGTATTGAAATGAAATACCCATGCATGTGTATGAAGGATGATAATGGCCTATGGAAGGCACAAACGAATTGAAATGAGTGCATATATGTGTGTATAAGAAATGGGAACAAGTTGAGAAAGGCATATATGAAATTAAGTTAGTATATGTGTGGGTGTTTGAGTAATGAAAAACGCGCTAAGAGTGTTAGGCTAACCAGAGAGTTGGCGCAGGCGTGCCACTCTTCTGGTGTAGGAGCGCCACTCAAAACCCCAAAAAACAATGTGAACCACAGATCTAGCGCCACTACGCCAGTGCGACTGATGGATTTGGAATAGTGACGTCTGACTTCCGAAACAAGTAATTAGTGACTTGGGGGGCAAGCAATGAATATTAGATTCATTTGTATTTGAGTTTTTGTTGATTAATCATTGCTAAAGCCTTTATCTAGCTTACTTATTAAGTGATTATTCACTAAATTTTATTGTGTGCCTTAGGTGATGAATGTTGCTCAGTTTAAGAAAGATTTTGGCGGGACAATGATGGAGTTCCCTTGACAGTCATAGGCCACCATGATATTATTTTGCGTTGACCATTATTTTGAGTCCCATTTTAGACCTTTAAGGTACGAGATGTGACAATTATTGCACCATGGTTTTTTAAATTATTTTTTTCTTTAGCAAATTTATCATTTTGAGGTAAGATTTCAGTAAATTTTTTGGAAAGAGTATCACTCTTGTATTAATGGATTTACAATTTTTTTTGAAGCATTTTTCATGCTTTGAAAACGTTGAGTAATAGTTTTATTACTATATTTACAATTAAATCACGTTAACAACAAGGTTGAGGGATTAAAATATGAGAAATTAGAGTTAAAATACTTGAAAGAGTTTCATTTAATGCTTATAGATTTCAATCTCCAAGAGTTTTATGCAATGTTTATAGATTTAAATGGATAGTTGAAAATTATTTTGTATTTAATTAAATGAAAAAATAATAAATCAATGAAACAAGATGTTTATTCGAATTGAATCAAGAAAATAATGAGTTGAGGGTTGATTTATTGAAGACGAGACTGATTTTTAGTGGGGGCAATGAAGGAAACTCGTTAATTTCTAAAGGAATATTTATTTAGGAATTTAGTGTAGATTTACAATCCTATATGGGCAACAACCTCAGATGTCACTATGTGCCTCTGTCACTTTTGATAAGTCACCATTAATTAAAAAGAGTGGTTCTATTTAACTCCATTTTTTAATTCATGAACTTCATAAAAATTCTAGTTAAATAGGCCAATGCGTTATAGATCTCTATGTTATGACATTTATCACACCCCGAACCCTAAGGGATCCTGAGTGTAACTAATGACATTCATTCATAACTTTTAGTTAAGAACTATGATAAACAAAAGCATATTTTATTAATTGACTGGAGTTCCCAACAAATGACAACTACAGAGCAATATTATACACAACTGTAGTTCAAAATTAAAAATAATGATAAACAAAATAATGTTGGTGCAGCAGACAAGTAGTTACCAAGGGAACTCTATCGTCATTATGCCAAAATCCTCCAAACATGTTGAAATTTATCAGTCACCTGATGTATACAATAGACTAATGAGTATAAACTTAGTAAATAAGCAAGGTTAGTGCATTAATAATTACTAATGAAGGAAAATCCAACATGGTATATCATTCACAACCATTGCTTCTCATACAAGTAATAAATTTCTTGTCACACAAGCCTTATAGACAAATTTGAAATAGCAAAAGTCATGCTCCTGCACAAGGGACCTTGCATGCCTGTGCAAAGTCTCTATTTGGGTGCAAATTGCAAGCCACAACAGCTGCATTCCTGCGTCATACACTTTGCGTGCCAGCACAGGGTTTCTGTCTATAACTTTTAAGTCGGCAAAGGTCGTGCTCCCACGTAACCACTCTTGCACTCCTGCATCATATTTTTGCCTAATGGGCCCTCACTAGGCCATTTCTCCCTTTATGCACCAATACATCTACTCATTATACCTATCATATATCAAACAGAACCTTATTATCACAAAACTCAGGTTAGTCTGACAATTAGGGTTATACTGGGCCCATACTACCGAATCCTACATCACAAAACACATGGTCTAGACCTTTCCTCATTAAATCAATCATAATGATTTGCATGTGGCACTTTGCATTGTGTGTGACACTTTGTGCTTTCCATAAACTTTAAGAGGTGGCTCTCACACAATCGCAAGAGATGGCCCCCATGCTATTAATCAAAACGGTCTGCGCTTAGCACTTTGTATTGTGTGTGGCACTTTGCAGTTTTCATAACCCTCAAGAGGTGGTCCCCGTGTAATAAATTGCTCAATCAGAATTTGGTCCCAAGACATTAGGCATGAATCATCACTTCCATAGCATCTCATATATCAACACATATGCATAAGTTTCATGCCATCACATATCAATTCCATATGCACAATTTCATACCATCATATATCAAATTCATAGGCACCATTTCATGCCATCATCTATCAAACTCATAGGCAGAAGTTCATACCATCACAATCAAGCTTTTAATCAAAACATAAGTTTGATATTCACATAAGCATATGGAAAACACACATCTTAATAACATATCTATTGTGTCCTCAGTTAATAGTCTAGCTTACTTACCTGATTTCACTTCAAGATCCTTATTTCAACCTAGAAATCATCAAAATTTCTTTAAGGATCATCAAACACAATAGCAACAAGTGACCCATTCACTAACTTAACACTAGACACACTTGGTTGGATGATTTGTAGAAAGATGATGCTTGTCTCATTTCTTACAAAAATATGCAAAGATCATTTAGACACATATGAAATACCTCATGCAAATTTTCATATCAAAATGAGGTCATATACCCCTTAAAATTACTTAGTTTTGCACAATTTCAGATTTTACCCAGTAGCCTTTCAACTTAGCAGCACAAATTTGAAAGTTTATAAAAGTCCCAACAATAATTAAATCTTTACAAAAATTTTCGTGCGGAGAGCTGGATGAGGGGAGACCCTCACATCTGGTTCGGAGGGCGGGGATATCCCGACCCTACTATATTTTCCTTGGTTTCTCCAACGAAACTAAAGGACTTTTTTGTCTTTATCATTCATAAAGCAGAAGGCATAGTCCCACACTCTGACTTCAATGATGGAAACAACCTCTGCATTTCGGTGATTTAGTATATTAAAAGACATATATAAGAATCATCTATCCTAAAATCACCACGTTTTGTTGAGTTTAGGTCTATCAAAAGTAATTTATTTTGGTTACTCTGTTCTGAAGATTGAAAATTTCATAATTACAAACAAAAATTTGAAAAATCAAAACAATTTCTACAGAGCTTTAAAAACCATGAAACTTTCCAATTTGTAAGAAAACATGTTCAAGATTTCACATACAAAAAATCAGGGGTTTTCAGAAGGAGAAGTTCCTCATCTAAAATTCATTCCTCATGCTCTGTTTTGAAATAGGGGATTTCCAAATCATTTCAACAAAGTTCAAAAATTCACCAAAATTGTATACACCGAATTTTCAGGTGAATCAAAATTCTAGATGATCCTAAAAATATCTAGTTTAACATATAAAAATTTTAGAGTTAGAGAGAAATCCTAGAATTTCCAGAAATTTTTGGATTACATGCTGCTCAGCAAAAGACCCTGTAGAGTTTTGGATTTAAGCATCACCTATGCCTTCCTAACATTATCCAACCCATTTGAATCCTTCATGACTTATAACACATCATGATTTTCAGCAAATTTCAAAGCATGACATAAAAGTATCACATACTGTTAGCCCTAAGGCTACATGATAATTTTGATGATAATAATACAGATTGATTCATTGAGATTTACTAATATGTTTATTTATGTGCAAGAATAAGATTATTGAAATTGTAAAATCAAGAAGAGGCTTATTAAAATGAAGTGTTGAAGCTAATAAGAAGACTACATGTTAAAGGCACCAAAGTTTAAGTACAAGGTTTGATTCAAGGAATGTGACATATGAGCATTGTTCAATCAATTGGTCATATTTTTCTATACAAATGTCCAAATAAAGTGATTCTTGAGCTTTTAGAAAAATTACTCAATTTATAACATTTCATATGTTTTAAAAAAATTCAAATTTCAAGTGCAAGGTTGTCCAAATCATCATGCAATTTGAAAGACAAATGGAAGCAACTGACATGAGCACTAAATACTCTTTTAGACATATCTTGAGCTAGAAATATCAAAATGACTTGATTCTTGTAGCATTGGAAATAGAACGTAATGAGGCACATTTCATATGTTTTGAAGAAATTCAAATTTCAAATGGAAGGCCGACATAATTGACATGCAATTCAGTGGTCTGACACAGAGAAGAAAAATCAACTCATATGAGCACTGAATGATATTTTGTTCATATCTTGAGCTAGAGATATCCAAATGACTTGATTCTTATGGAATTGGAAAGATGATTCAATAAAGAACATTTCATATTCTTTGAATAAATTCAAATTTCAAATTGAAGGCCGACATAATACACATGCAAGTCGGTGGACTGACACAAGGAAGAAAAATCAAGTCACATGAGCACCGAATGGTTTTTTGGTCCTATCTTGAGATACAGATATCCAAAAGACTTGGTTCTTGATGCGTTAGAAAGCTTATTCAATTTTGTAGATCTTTTATGTTTTGCATATTTTCAAATTTCAAACGAAACATTGATAAAAATGGTAGAAAAAATTTCTATTTTTATGATGGGTAGAAAATTTGGAGTTAGTGTCTTCACTTGATTAAGTTCATCCCATTTGCCTATAAAAGGAGCCCTTCTCCCATGCATTCAACAAGTATCTATCAAGTAAAAAACAAGAGAAAAATCAAGTCTAGAGAGCTTTTATATTCTTTATCTACTCTTTGAAGAGAGTTATACTTTTGTTGTAAAAATTTGTTCTTGTATTGTGGTGAGAGAGAGATCTTCTTGTAAAGGATAAATGTTATCCTTGAGAGAACTCTTGGTGTGGTGTTATCAAGAGTTGAAGAAAGAAGCCTTGGTGAGGTTGTTCATCAAGAAGAACTCTTGGTGTGGTGTTATCAAGAGTTGAAGAAAAAAGTCTTGGTGAAGTTGTTCATCAAGCAAGTTGTAAAGTATTCTACAACTTAGTGGAAAACCTAGCTTGTGGAGGAGCTAGGATCCCGTGGATGTAGGCAAGGTTTGCTAAACCACATTAATTAAGTTTGCACTCTCTTATTCCCTATCCTCTTTACATTTACTTGCACTTGTGATTGTTCATTATTGTTATTCTCTTGATTGCATCTTTGATAACTTCTAATTTCATCTTCTTCACCTTTATTCTCAAAGAAAGAGTAAACTAATTTTGATCTTTCAAGAAAAGTTTTACCAATCCGTTTTGATAAATAAAAACCCAATTCAGCCCCCCTCTTGGGTTGCTATACCTGGGTTAACAAGTGGTGTCAGAGCCAGGTTGCTCAATTTTTTAAATCTTAATCGATTTTTGAGCTATCACAACTTTTAATTCATCTTCAAATGTTGAGGGACTTTCTATCTCTAGACCTCCATTTTTTAATGGAAGTGACTACTCTTATTGAAAAACTAGAATGAGTATTTTCTTGAAATCTTTTGATTATGATTTGTGGTCTATTGTTTTGGAAGGACCTTTTGTTCCTACCAAAATTGAAAATGGGGAAGGCATGTGACACATCCGAAAAGGATTGTCTCCCAAGTATAGGAGTGTCGATGTAATAAACCCGGTAAGACCGGGGTCGATCCATGAGGAAGGGGATTTAAGCGCTACAAACTATAAGTAAGCAAATATGATATAGATGATTCAAAGATATGACAAGATAATATCAACAATTATAAGTAAAGAGGAAGTTCGTAAACAATAAATGAGAATCACACAAGAGAAATTAACACAATAATAATGAGAGCTAAGGTTAGGGGATCCGCCCTTGATATATCAAATAAGGATAAACAACCCATTTTAATTATATGAGTTATATTTGTTTCGTTACCAATATTTATACCACTTCTTGTAAATGGGTTCAAGCATCCAATGTGTCAATCACCATATGTCTACAACAAATCAAGGTTTCTAACTAGAATTGTGTCGGTAAGGAAGAACCATACAACATCTAGAAAGGATTCAAGCATTTCATGTGCCAAGGATTGTCTACAATGGATCAAGACCTCCACTTTACGAGTGGTGTCAAGATTGATTAAGAAAATAAATATAAATCATATAAAATAAACAACATAAGATTATGATTATTAAGCACATATTAAAGGGTTAGAGAATCCTTATTCTCATATCAAGGGTTTCATCCTTTCACCTTAGTAAGAGAGAAATTAGCAAGACATTATAAAAGAAAGAACACAAATTGCAAGAAAAAGAAGATTTATTAATAACATTAAAACACAAGAGAGAAACACAATACAAGATCCCAGCCAAGGCCAAGGTATTCCAGGCAAGGACAAGATGCCCTAAATGGTCACAAGGCACCTCTATTTATAGATACATCCAGGGGCAAACTTGTCAAATTACAAGGGCATAATTGTCAAATATTAGTTGCAAAAATCTTTGACAATTGGGATCATTAGGAGCACCGACTTTGACCACCGATTTTGACATTGAATTATTGAGAATTTTAATCACATGTCTTCATGAAAGTCATAGATATTTTGATCATCTTTCTATAACATCTTGATTTATACAATTTGGATACGTATTTTGAGAGATATGGTCCAAATACTGAGGCATGGTCAAGCTGGACCGAATCTACAGATGGGTTCACTTCAAGCCCATTTTTAGTCTACTAAAAGCCCGAATAGGATGATGCTTGTGAAATGAAATCTTGTAGATAATTTAATCAGCTTTCGAAAACATTAAGATTTGCACCATTCTGATCTATAAATAGAAAGTTATGCCCATTTTACCGAACCTGTAACAAAACCAAAATTAAGAGAAAGTAATTCCAAAGATGCAAGTGCTACAAACATGCTTAAGTTGAGGAATTTAATGACACTATTAATGCAATATGATGAATTAAACTCTTATTAAGCATACATATTTAAGTGTTCATCACACCCCCAACCAGCTTATTGCTAGTCCCTAGCAATTAAAGCGTTATTATTTAGAAGTGATTTATAGAATTTTACATCAAAGATGGTCATTATTACACTCTCCTTGATTTTATCCAAATAAACAAACTCTCAACCATTTTTTTAAATGACTCCTGTACCCTTCAGTCAAGATATCAACAAATATTCTTTTTGTGCTCAATTGACACATGACTACGGAGCTTATTAGAAAGGAGCCATATCGGTTCTAATATTTGTTAAGGCTAACAACCTTAGGTACGGGGCATTCATCAATTTTATATATATATATATATATATATTTTGAAGAATGCATCTTTAACCCATGTAGCGAGCCTTAGGGTAATGACTCCCAGACCAGTTGGCCTTAGGGCATTAGGTGTTAAGACACCCCTACAAGCTTAACGACTCGAGTTGCCAATGCTTTATTTTTATTTAGAAACTTGTGGATAGTACAATGTTCAATCTCATTAAGCTTTCTCCTTAATCCATGTAGCGAGCTTTGGGCCAATAGCTCCTAAACCAGTTGGTCTTAGGGTATTAGGTGTTAAGGCACCCCTCGGGCTTAATTGCTCGAATTAAGGAGGCTACGAGACCAAACTTATCCACAATTGCTATCTCTCTTTGTTTTTCTTTTTCTTTTTCTTTTTTTTCACTTTTTTTTTTACCTTTCCCCTTCCTTTTGTTGTTATCCTAAACAAAACAAAAGAACTCAAATATTGCAATGTTTCATTTCGCCACCCACAATCATGCATCAAGGTATGTGTGTGTGTGAAGAAAGGTTCATGAATACTTGCTTAACGAGTACATAAGCACATAGTTTATTAGATGATAAGGTGAGAGTTCATAGACTTGAATAATTCAAAGTGAAATGAATAAGACCTCCTTCTTATAAAACTCAAAAATCAAAACTAAATAATATCAAGTTAATTAAAATAAGTCTTCAAAAATGCAGAAATGAAATGACAAATTGGGTAGAGTATGTTTCAAGAGTTCAAAATGGCCCTCCTTACTATGTCATTCCTGACCCAGAATGCGTCTCAAGAGGATTTGAACTCCTTACGCCGCACTCTAAATCTAATTACTAACTCGCTTTTTTTTTGTAAGAAAAATAGAATTCAAGACACACTTATGTCTACTATCCTTCCCCCCCAACTAAATGAAACATTATCCTCAATGTTTAAATGTAGAGAGATAAAGTATAGGAGACATTACCTGAAGCTTCTGTTATTCAAGAGAGATGACTTGAAAGACTCATAAAATAAAATAAAATAAAGCACAAGAAAACATTACAAATAGAGATTCAGATCCAATTGCACTTTTTGTTTTGCCCTCCTGCCCAATTAATTTGAGTACTAGCTGGGTCAGGTTTATACTCAACTTCTTGTAATTTGTCAAGTAACTCACCAGCAGAAGTGGCAGAAACAAGGATCTTTCTCGCCGAATGAGGGATAAAATTTTGTTCCATAGCTGCATCAACAAAACTTATCAAAGGATCAAATAAATTTTTGACATTCAACAAACCTATGGGTTTTTGATGGAGATTCAGTTGGGCCTAAGAGGCGATTTGAAAAATTTCTTCAAGAGTACCAAAGCCACCTGGTAAAGTAATAAAGGCATCTGAATTGATGAGCATATGTGCCATGCGTTCATGCATAGAGGAGACCCGTAACTCCGTCCCAACCGTTTTTCTAACGATACTTTCTATAGCCAAAGCTTTAGGAATCACTCTTAAAACTTGACTACCTCCTACATGTGCAGCTGTTGACACACAATCCATTAACCCGAGGCTACCTCCCCTATAAACCACATGAATCTTTCTTTCAGCCAGTAGCTGTTGACCCAGGTATGACAACCCAAGAGGGGGGGTGAATTGGGTTTTATTTATCAAAACGAATTTATAAAACTTTTCTTGAAAGATAAAAATTATTTCACTTTTTTCTTTTGAGAATAGAAGTGAAGAAGATGAAAATAGAAAGCAATCAAGAGAATAGCAATAAAGAACAATCACTAGTGCAAGTAAATATAAAGAGGAAAGAGATAGAGAGAGTGCAAACTCAATTTACGTGGTTCGGCAAACCTTGCCTACGTCCACGGGATCCTAGCTCCACGAGCTAAGCTTTCCACTAAGTTGTAGAAATCTTTACAACTTGCTTGATGAACAACCTCACCAAGACTTTTTCTTCAAACTCTTGATAACACCACACCAAGAGTTCTTCTTGATGAACAACCTCACCAAGGGAGTTCTCTCAAGGATAACTATTATCCTTTACAATAATATCTCACTCTCACCACAATACAAGAACAAAGAGAATTTTTACAACAACAGTATAACTCTCTTCAAAGAGTAGATAAATAATATAAAAGCTCTCTAGACTTGATATTTCTCTTGCTTTTTTGCTTGATAAAATGCTTCTCTTGCACTTGTTGAATGCATGGGAGAATGGCTCCTTTTATAGGCAAATGAGATGAACTTAATCAAGTGAAGACACCATCTCCAAATTTTCTGCCCACCATAAAAACCGTAATATTGTCTGTCATTTTTGTCAATGTTTCATTTGAAATTTGAAAATATGTAAAACATAAAAGATCTGGACATTTGAATAATCTTTCCAACGCATCAAGAATCAAGTCATTTGGATATCTGTAGCTCAAGATATGGCCAAAACACCATTCGGTGCTCATGTGACTTGATTTTTCCTCCATGTGTCAGTCCACCGACTTGAATGATAATTCTGTCAGTCTTTCGTTTGAAATTTGAATTTCTTTAAAACATAAAAGATCTTCATATTTGAATAAGCTTTCCAAAACATTAAGATTCAAAGAATGTGGATATCTCTATCTTAAGATATGGCCAAAACACCATTCGGTGCTCATGTGAGTTGATTTTTCTTCTCTGTGTCAGTCCACCGAATTGCATGTCAATTATGTCGGCCTTCCATTTGAAATTTGAATTTCTTCAAAAAAATATGAAATGTGCCCCATTAAGTCATCTTTCTAATGCCAAAAGAATCAAGTCATTTTGATTTTTCTAGCTCAAGATATGTCCAAAAGAGTATTCGGTGCTCATGTCAGCTGCTTCCATTTGTCTTTCAACTTGCATGATGATTTGGACGATCTTACACTTAAAAATTGAATTTCTTTAAAACATATGAAATGTTATAAATTGAGTAAGCTTTCAAAGGCTTAAGAATCACGTTATTTGGATATTTGTAGAGAAATATATGACCAATTGATTGAACATTGCTCATGTGACACATTCCTTGAATCAAACCTTGTTCTTAAACTTTGGTGCCTTTAAAATGTAGTCTTCTCCTTAGCTTCAACACTTCATTTTAATAAGCCTCTTCTTGATTTTAAAATTATTTCAATGATCTTACTCTTGCACATAAATAAACATGTTAGTAAATCTCAATCAATCAATGTGTATTGTTATCATCAAAATTATCATGTAGCCTTAGGGCTAACAATCTCCCCCTTTTTGATGATGACAAACCATTGATTGCTTTAAAATAATATCTAAAATAAAGAATGAAAATGAAATCAGGAATAAACAAAAAGAGAGCAATTGTTATAAATACAAGCAATCCAACCATTTCTCCCCCTTTTGTTATCATCAAAAAGATGTAATCAAATTAATTACTCCCCCTAAATATATGCTACCATTCAAAAATTATCAAAGAAAAATTAAGATATATCCAACATGCCTAATTCTCTTCTAATTATGCAAAATCTATCTTGACTAAGGGGTTTAGTAAATATATCGGCTAATTGTTTATCAGTGGGAATAAATTCTAAAGAAATGTTACCTTTTTGCACATGATCTCTAATAAAATGATGTATAATCTCTATATGCTTAGTCCTAGAGTGTTGTATGGGATTTTTTGAAATGTTGATGGCACTTGTATTGTCACATTTGATGGGAATATGATCAAATACCACACCATAATCTTTTAAAATTTGTTTCATCCAAAGAGATTGTGCACAACAACTTCCTACTGCAATATACTCGGCTTCCGCGGTTGATAAGGCAACAGATTTTGTTTTCTACTAAACCATGAGACTAATGCATGTCCTAGAAAATGGCAAGAGCCACTAGTGCTCTTTCTATCAAGAAGACTTCCAGCAAAGTCCGCATTCGAATAACTAATTAGATCAAAATTATCACACTTAGGATACCAAAGACCTAGATTTATGGTTCCAAGAAGATATCTAAATATCCTTTTGACAGCTTTAAGGTGAGATTCCTTTGGACAAGATTGAATCTAGCACACATACACACACTAAACATAATATCAGGTCTACTAGCAGTTAAATACAAAAGAGAGCCAATCATACCTCGATATTTTGTTACCTCAACATCTTTTCCTTTCTCATATTTGTCAAGCTTGGTTAATGTAACCATAGGTGTCTTATATGTCCTTGAATTATCCATGCCAAACTTCTTGAGAAGATCTCTTGTGTATTTAGCTTGATTAATGAAGATCCCATCTATTGATTGCTTGATTTGAAGTCCAAGGAAGAAATTTAATTCTCACATTAAGCTCATTTCAAATTCTTGTTGCATGCACTTGGAAAATTCCTCACACATAGAGACATTAGTAGCACCAAATATAATATCATCAACATAGATTTGAACAATTAATAAATCATCATTTTTTGTTTTAACAAAAAGAGTAGTATCAACTTTTTTCATTTCGAAACCATTATCAATGAGAAATTTGCTCAATCTATCATACCATGCTTTTGGTGCTTGTTTCAAGCCATAAAGTGCATTTTTGAGTTTGAAAACATGGTTTGGAAAATCATGATTTTGAAAACGAAGAGGTTGCTCTACATATACTTCCTCCATAATGTAACCATTTAAAAATGCACTTTTGACATCCATTTGATATAATGTAAAATTTTTATAACATGCAAATGCACACAACATTCTAATTGATTCTAATCTAGCAACCGGTGCAAAGGTTTCCTCATAATCAAAACCTTCTTCTTGATTGTATCATTGAGCAACAAGTCTAGCTTTGTTTCTAATAATGGTGCCATTTTCATCTATTTATTTCTAAAAATCCATTTAGTGCCTATAATAGAATGATTTTTAGGTCTATGGACTAATTCCCAAACTTGATTTCTCTCAAATTGATTCAATTCTTCTTGCATAGCTAAAATCCAACTTTCGTCATTTTCGGCTTCTTTAAAAGTTTTGGTTCAAAATGAGAGGACCAAATGCCAAAATAATTTTTAAAATACTTTTGATTTTTATGAGTTTTATATCCTAAACCTCTTTTATCAAAAACACACCTTTGGTTTTGTAACATAGAATTCAAATTTTTTGTGCGTTTTGTAAAACTATCAACAATATTTCTTAAGTCATTATTTTTCTTTTTCAAAATAGCATTTTGTTTCTCCAATTTATCAAAATCCTTTTGTTTTAAAATGTCATTTTCAGTTTTTAATAAATGTATTTGATTTTCGAAACTTTCAAAATCTTTTTGCCTTAAAATTTCATTTTCATTTTCTAAAGCTTCATTTGTTTCCAACAACTCTTCTAATTGTGTTAACATGATTTTTGACTTACTTTTTGAAAGCATTGATTTTTGAATTTTGTTTATCAACTTGCCCATGAAAATTTTGGAATGCTTCAATTAATTCATCATATGAAAGCTTACAATCATGGTTTAGAATACTTATCTCATTTTCTCTTAAAGCCATGAAGCACATGTTTGCCACTTTGCAATCTTCTTCTTCATTCTCCTCCAAGGTGATTTCATGAGTCATGAGAGAACCCATAAGTTCTTCTAATGGCAATTTGGTGAGATCCTTTGCTTCTTGAATTGCTGTCACCTTTGGCTCCCAAGATTTTGGTAGACACCTAAGAATCTTTCTCACCATTTCAACATTAGAATAAAATTTACCAAGAGATTTCAAACTATTAATAATATCCGTAAATCTAGTAAACATTTCAGAAATTGATTCATCCGATTTCATCTTAAAAAGCTCATAACTATGAACTAGCATACGAATTTTAGATTCTTTAACTTGACTAGTTCCTTCATGAGTTACTTCAAGTGTGTGCCATATTTCTTGTGCCGTAGAACAAGTAGACATTCTATTAAACTCATTTCTATCTAGAGCACAATATAACACATTCATAGCTTTAGCATTCAAACTCAATTTCTTTTTATCATCTTCACTAAACTCTTTAGGTTCTTTAAGCATGCATTCCCCATTTTCAATTTTGGTAGGAACAAAAGGTCCTTCCAAAACAATAGACCACAAATCATAATCAAAAGATTTTAAGAAAATACTCATTCTAATTTTTCAATAAGAGTAATCACTTCCATTAAAAAAATGGAGGTCTAGAGATAGAAAGTCCCTCAACATATGAAGTTGAATTAAAAGTAGCCATAGCTCAAAATCGGTTAAGATTTAAAAAAATGAGCAACCTCACTCTGATACCACTTGTTGACCCAGGTATGGTAACCCAAGAGGGGGTGAATTGGGTTTTTATTTATCAAAACGGATTTAGAAAACTTTTCTTGAAAGATCAAAATTAGTTCACTCTTTCTTTGAAAATAAAGGTGAAGAAGATGAAATTAGAATTTATCAAAGATGCAATCAAAAGAATAATAATGATGAACAATCACAAGTGCAAGTAAATGTAAAGAGGAAAGGGATAGAGAGAGTGCAAATTCAATTTACGTGGTTCGGCAAACCTTGCCTACGTCCACGGGCTCCTAGCTCAACAAGCTAGGCTTTCCACTAAGTTGTAGAATACTTAAATACTTGCTTGATGAACAACTTCACCAAGACTTTTTCCTTAACTCTGATAACACCACACCAAGGTCTTCTTGATGAACAAACTCACCAAGGAAAGAGTTCTCTCAAGGATATCTTTTATCCTTTACAAGAAGATCCAATCTTCCCACCAATATAAGAACAAGAAAAGTTTTTACAACAAAAGTACAACTCTCTCAAAGAGAGATTAAAGAATATAAAAGCTCTATAAACTTGATATTTCTCTTGGCGTTTGCTTGATAAAAGGAGTCTCTTGCCATTCTTGAATGCTATGGAGAGAATGGCTACTTTATAGGCAAATGAGGGGATGGAATAATCAAGTGAAGACACTAACTCCAAATTTTCTACCTACCATAAAAACTATAATATTGTCTGTCATTTTTGTCAATGTTTCGTTTGAAATTTGAAAATCTGCAAAACATAAAAGATTTACACAATTGAATAAGCTTTCCAACGCATCAAGAACCAAGTCATTTGGATATCTGTAGCTTAAGATATGGCCAAAAACCATTCGGTGCTCATGTGACTTGATTTTTCTTCTATGTGTCAGTCCACGCTTGAATGCTAATTTGCAGGCTTCGTTTGAAATTTGAATTGCTTTAAAAAACATAAAGATCTTCATATTTGAATAAGCTTTCCAAAACATTAAGATTCAAAGAATTTGGATATCTCTATCCTTAAAGATATGGGCCAAAACCCCATTCGGTGCTCATGTGAGTTGATTTTTCTTCTCTGTGTCAGTCCACCGAATTGCATGTCAATTATGTCAGCCTTCCATTTGAAATTTGAATTTATTCAAAACATATGAAATGTGATTCATTAAGTCCTCTTTCCAATGCCGTAAGAATCAAGTCATTTTGGTTTTTCTAGCTCAAGATATATCCAAAAGAGTATTCGGTGCTCATGTCAGCTGCTTCCATTGTCTTTCAAATTGCATGATGATTTGGATAACCTTACACTCGAAATTTGAATTTCTTTAAAACATATGAAATGTTATAAATTGAGTAAGCTTTCCAAAGGATCAAGAATCATGTTATTTGGACATTTGTAGAGAAATATAGGACCAATTGATTGAACATTACTCATGTGTCACATTCCTTGAATCAAACTTTGTTCTTAAACTTTGGTGCCTTTAACTTGTAGTCTTCTCCTTAGCTTCAACACTTCATTTTAATAAGCCTCTTCTTGATTTTACAATTATTTCAATGATATTACTCTTGCACATAAATAAACATGTTAGTAAATCACAATAATCAATGTGTATTGTTATCATCAAAATTATCATGTAGCCTTAGGGCTAACAATCTCCCCCTTTTTGATGATGAAAAACCATTGATTGCTTTCAAATAATATCTAAAATAAAGAATGAAAATGAAATCAAGAATAAACAAAAAGAGAGCAAAGAGCAATTTTTATAAATACAAGCAATCCAACCATACCATTTCTCCCCCTTTTGTTATCATCAAAAAGATGTAATCAAATTAATTACTCCCCTAAATATATTCTCCCCCTTAACATATGCTACCATTCAAAAATTATCAAAGAAAAATTAAGATATATCCAACATGCCTAATTCTCTTCTAATTATGCAAAATCTATCTTGACTAAGGGGTTTAGTAAATATATCAGCTAATTGTTTTTCGGTGGGAACAAATTCTAAAGAAATATTATCTTTTTGCACATGATCTCTAATAAAATGATGTCTAATCTCTATATGCTTAGTCCTAGAGGGTTGTATTGGATTTTTTGAAATGTTGATGGCACTTGTATTGTCACATTTGATGGGAATATGATCAAAGACCACACCATAATCTTTTAAAATTTGTTTCATCCAAAGAGATTGTGCACAACAACTTCCTACTGCAATATACTCGGCTTCCGCGGTTGATAAGGCAACCGAATTTTGTTTTCTACTAAACCATGAGACTAATGCATGTCCTAGAAAATGGCAAGAGCCACTAGTGCTCTTTCTATCAAGAAGACTTACAGCAAAGTCCGCATCCGAATAACTAATTAGATCAAAATTATCACACTTAGGATACCAAAGACCTAGATTTATGGTTACAAGAAGATATCTAAATATCCTTTTGACAGCTTTAAGGTGAGATTCCTTTGGACAAGATTGAAATCTAGCACACATACACACAATAAACATAATATCGGGTCTACTAGCAGTTAAATACAAAAGAGAGCCAATCATACCTCGATATTTTGTTACCTCAACATCTTTTCCTTTCTCATCTTTGTCAAGCTTGGTTAATGTACCCAAAGGTGTGTTATATGTCCTTGCATTATCCATGCCAAACTTCTTGAGAAGATCCCTTGTGTATTTAGGCGTAATTAATGAAGATCCCATCATTGATTGCTTGATTTGAAGTCCAAGGAAAGAAAATTTTTAATTCTCCCATTAAGCTCATTTCAAATTCTTATTGCATGCACTTGGAAAATTCATCACACATAGAGACATTAGTAGCACCAAATATAATATCATCAACATAGATTTGAACAATTAATAAATCATCATTTTTTAGTTTAACAAAAAGAGTAGTATCAACTTTTTCATTTCGAAACCATTATCAATGAGAAATTTGCTCAATCTATCATACCATGCTCTTGGTGCTTGTTTCAAGCCATAAAGTGCCTGTTTGAGTTTGAAAACATGGTTTGGAAAATCATGATTTTGAAAACCAAGAGGTTGCTCTACATATACTTCCTCCATAATGTAACCATTTAAAAATGCACTTTTGACATCCATTTGGAATAATGTAAAATTTTTATAACATGCAAATGCACACAACATTCTAATGGATTCTAATCTAGCAACCGGTGCAAAAGTTTCCTCATAATCAATCCCTTCTTCTTGATTGTATCCTTGAGCAACAAGTCTAGCTTTGTTTCTAATAATTGTGCCATTTTCATCTACTTTATTTGTAAAAATCCATTTAGTACCTATAATAGAATGATTTTTGGGTCTAGGGACTAATTCCCAAACTTGATTTCTTTCAAATTGGTTCAATTCTTCTTGCATAGCCAAAATCCAACTTTCGTCATTTTCGGCTTCTTTAAAAGTTTTTGGTTCAAATTGAGAGACAAATGCAAAATAATTTTTAAAATACTTTTGATTTTTATGAGTTTTATATCCTAAGCCTCTTTTATCAAAAACACACCTTTGATTTTGTAACATAGAATTCAAATTTTTTGTGCTTTTTGTAAAACTATCAACAATATTTCTTAAGTCATTATTTTCCTTTTTCAAAATAACATTTTCTTTCTCTAATTCATCAAAATCCTTTTGTTTTAAAATCTCATTTTCAGTTTTTAATAAATGTATTTGATTTTCGAAACTTTCAAAATCTTTTTGCCTTAAAATTTCATTTTCATTTTCTAAAGCTTCATTTGTTTCCAAC